>CAUYLG010028984.1:0-76309 GCA_963573385.1 Cacajao melanocephalus
GTTTTTTCTGGTTCTCAGTTTTCCTTTGGTGGATGCCCCTTCCCCACAGAGCTGGACCTTCCCGGTTCAGCTGTGATTGCTGTGAAACTCTCAGTCCTCAGCGTTTCCAATTGCTGTTCTCCTTGTGGGGATGGGACCAGCTGAGCCCGACTCAAAGTGCACCCCATCCCGTATACTCCGCACTGAGAAGTTCCGTGCTGGGGTGCCGGCAAAACAGCCGCGCCGGCCAAAAAAAGTTGCACTGATGACCCGTGTGGCTCCTCCGCTGGGAATCTCCCGGTCTGTGGGCAACAAAAATTCACTGAAAGTGCAGCGTCTACTCACTCTCTGCGCTTTCACTGGGAGCTACAATCCTGAGCTGCTGCTAATCAGCCATCTTGGATCTCTCTCAAAAATAGAAACTTTTAACATTACTTCTAATTTCCAGCAGCAACTGGATTAAAACAACTTCTCAAACCTCAGCATTGTTCTACTCATCAAAACAAAGTCCTTTGATTCATTTCGAGAATCTTATCTAATGACTGCATTGTGCTATTTATTTTTTTTTCAAGAATAATTTTAATATTGATAATTTATTTACCAGTAATTACTGGTTTTTGTATCTTCTTTACCAGTAGTCATCTACTGGAGTAGAGGAATACAAAAAAAAATTAGAAGATATTTACTTTTTCGGTATATAAGGTAGACTGGCATGAACTCTTATTCTTATTTACAATGACTTATGTGCATATGTCCCTTTTACTTTTCTTTTTTTTTTTTTGAGACAGAGTCTCACTCTGTCACCCAAGCTGGAGTGCAATGGCACGATCTTGGTTCATTGAAACCTCTGCCTCCCAGGTTCAAGCGATTCTCCTGCTTCAGCCTCCCAAGTAGGTGGGACTACAGGTATGCACTACCATACCTGGCTAATTTTTATCTTTTTAGTAGACAGGGTTTTACCATGTTGGTCAGGCTGGTCTCAAACTCCTGACTTTGTGATCCGCCTGCCTATGCCTCCAAAAATGCTGGGATTACAGGCATGAGCCACCGCGCCCGGCTGTCTGTCCCCTTTTCAGATGGTAAGCTCTTTAGGGTTAGAGGGTTTGGCTTCTCATAGACCATGGTATGGTCTTCATAACCCAGTAATTGTGATTTCTTCACTGACAGGCCTCTGCTCAGCCTCTCTAGGATCTTGAGCAGTGTGTCTGACTTGCTCACTAGTTGGTGTGGGCAAGCCAGCTTGACTTCTGTTAGTCGTTGGTTCCATCATTTTCCTTCTTCCTCCTGTATTTTTCAGAGTTGATCCTATTGTCTAGTGTCTTTGATGTTCCCATGCCTAGTGGTTTGGTCTTTTACTTGGAGAAAATAACACCTACGTGACCTCATGAACTTTCTGTGAGGACCAAATGAAATACTGTGCACATTTAGGAAGTAAATGTGGAAATTTTTACAACTAGATGTGATTTTTACAGAGCCGATTACTTTAGAGTGAAAGTAGAGAATATAAGTAATTTACCTGGGAAACGGTATAAATATATTATTCATGCATTTGGTATGTATGTAGAAATATCAGTAATTCTATAACATTTAACAACAATTAGAAACAAATTTTTATCAGAGCAACTATCACTAGTAATAATCATGAAAAACGACAGGTAATAGAAAAGCAATTTTGTTTTATTGCTTCATAGACCAGAAATGTGCAATTAGATGCAGGCACTTAGATGTGCGTGAAGCACAGTCGTAAGCACACACAGTTATCCTTATAGGCTCAGTAAATACTGTCAGGCAGGAGTATGGACGCTGGACAGAGATTGTCTAGGTATGAAACTGGCTCTTCTCCTGTCAGCTGAGGGATCCCTCCTCCCTCTTGTTCATCATCTGTAAGATGGAGATGATAGAAATATGAGTACTTACTTTTTTGGGTTGTTGTAACAAGTAAGTTAGATTTACTATCTATAAAGTGCTTACAAAAGTGCTTGGCATACTGAAACACCATATAATTGTTAGATGGAATTATTCTATTACAACAAACATCTGAATTAAAGATGAGAAGTGTAGGGAGAGATTTGTTAAAGGATACAAAATTACAGTTTGATATGGGTAAGTTCAGTGTTCTGTACCATTATAGGATGACTCTAGTTAACAAGAACATATTATATGGTTTCAAATAGCAAGAAGGAGGATATTGAAGTTTCCCAAGACAAACCATAAAAGTTTGAGATGATGGATATGCTAATTACCCTGCTTTGATCATTATACATTACATGTATCAAAACATCAATGTATTTGGTGAATATGTACAGATTCTATTTGTCAATTAAAAAATAAAATTAAAGGAAGATATGAAATATAGCCAGGCATACCAATTTTTGTTCTTTAAGGCATTTAACATCAAGTTGTTCTTGACTTCCAATTCTGACTGAGGTTTCCTGGTGAAGACCTCAGAGTCAGCTGAGGAGGGTGAAGAGCAACAAATGGTAGACAAAGTCAAATGCTGGATGAGAGGAAATCAAACTGGAAAGCCTGCTATTGCCAAATGGTCAAGGGCACAGGCATTGGGTAAGTTCTGGGTCTTCATCCCAGCTCTGCCAGTGACCAGCTAGCTGTATGTACTATATCTCCCAGGAGGGAAAGCTGCATTGTGGTTGCTTTGTGATAGTGCATGAAAAGCACTGAGCTCAGTACATGGCAGAAGGGCATGCTGTGTGGATGTTAGTTTCTGTTCAGTTTGCCAACTATGCATGATTCTGTTTTGTTTCAACTATCAGGCTTTGCTTTAATGACTTGGAAGAAGCAGCAGATTTCTATTCCCTTTTGCAAATATTTTAGCACTTAAACATTGTCATTCACACAGTTGTTACATCGATAACAAAGCAAGCCTGAGCCCTGCTTGAGCAAGGTCTGTTCCCGGGGAAATAGCCTGTCTGTTTCCACTCTGCCTCATCTGCCATATTTTAGTTGTTAATTGGAGATGGAAATGTTTCCAAGTTTTCTTCTTCTCTAGGTATTGATCTTTTGGGTGAACATAAGCCTTAACCCCTTAAGCTTTATCACCATGCTTACTCTACCTTATCAGTTCTAATGGATTTAGCATGCATTATCGGTATTTAGATCTTGATTTTCTTTCTACTTCACTCTCCTTTAAAGCAATCTGTCTAGTTGAAAACCTCTTGTTAGAAGAGATCATATGATTGTTTTTGGTTTTATAATCTGTTTGAAGAAGTGGCTGCACACTTGAGGATTTAAAATGATGTCTCAACAGGAAATGGCTTCTCTGTTGAAAACCTGATTTCTCACAGGGCTGCTTATTTTTTCTTTATATAAAAAAATTTTCAGATTCGATCACATTGCTGCCAGGACACTTCGTTTGATTTAAGTGCAGCAACACAAACATCACTAATCTGGTTTCCCCAAATTCATTTGCGTACTCCCTGTCAACAATGGTTTTATCAGCCATCAAAATCTAATTGGAATGGCAGTGCAGCATGTAGTCATCCAATAATTATAAAAAAGCACACCGAAAATTCAGATGCATTTGAACAAAAGCCATCAAAGTAACATAAACAGGAGGAAAGGTAATTAAAGAGCTTTTTCTCCTCGGCTTTCCACATTGCAGGTTTATTTAAATGCAGCTCTAGAAGGAGACCAGAGGTGGATTGATGGGCCAAATTTGTTGGCTGATGCTATTCTGAAATGTGTCCCATTAAAAATGTGGTAAAGAAATTTAAAAAGCACAACAATCATGGCACCCAGAAGCCCACTTTACTTCCTTCTCTGAGAACTTCTGTGGTAATGTGCACATGTGACAGTTAATAATAGGTGACAAAGAGGCTTGCCTTTTATCACCTGGACACCAGATCTTTAGAGGCTTGGGCAAACAGAACAGTCCTGTTCTTGACTATGAAATTCTGATATCGTAAGGATGCTCAGCATAGCCTGCAAATCTCCACTTGGGTTTTTCACGTCCTGGAGAAAAGGAAGCTGCCCAACTATCAGAGGCTGTAATGTGTGAATGCAAGCAGTTTAGCAATAAGAGATTCAAACTTTTGAAAGAGAGGTAACAAAGCCTAAGAATAAGCCCTGGTCATGAATGTATATATAGTCCTGGGGCTGGTTGGCATAGCAACTATTTCTGAGAACCCTGGTACTGCTTAAGTAAACAGATGAAGCACAGAGCATGCCTCAGCTAAACTGGGTCCATCTGTAGTATCAGCATGTGAGGATCAGAACAGGAACATTTTCTCCAGCGAATCAATGATATTTTGGTATCTCCTACTAATAACTATTGTTCTCAGCACTTCACGGCAAGCCTCCCATTCTTTCTGGTTTCCGTATGGCAGTTTTGTTGAACAATCCCGATGTAGGTAAATCTAACTAAGTTGGTTTTGGAGTAACTGAGAAAGGTCTAAGCTCCTTGACTTTCATTTGTTATTTGCCAATAATTTCCCAGGAAGGAAAATTGATGATTCAATAGCAATTCATTGGGAGGATCCAAAGGACATGATACCTGTTGGGGTTTTCATTTCAAAATTCAGCACACTGGGTAATGGCAAACGTTTTGGAATCTAACAAACTTGGCCATGGTGTCTGGTTCTGCCATGAAAAGGGATGTGACATCGGTTGTATTACTGATCCATCCGGGCATATAACTGATCCTTTCTGCAATTTTTTTCTCATATGTGGAATAAGCATAGTGATAGCTACGTGATGGGTATTTGACAATTGACTAAGATAATGTATTTAAAATGCTAAGCACATACACTACTCAATAAATGGTAATGCTAACATACCCTGTTGAGTTCCTATACCATGGTTATTTTAGAATTGGATGCATTCAGTGTACAGCATTTTCCATATGATTCAGCAGTAAATTCTAACTTGTCTAAGTCCCTCACACGTGACTGCCTTATGGTGGACATATAGCCTAGTTTTGGCCACTGAGGTAAGACGGGAGGTCTTAGCACACAGAATAATGCTAAGAGATCAAATGCACTTGGAGTAGGATAGTAAGAGGCTCCTAGGAGTTTTATGGTAACAGAGTGTCCAAAAAAACAGTGTGAGAGTTTGCATGCACTTGCAAATGGACCCTCTAAATACCTGAGATTTGTGAGTAATGATCAGAAATTTCTGTTTGGGCTGGGCTTCATTATATGTGATACTCTCCTGAAAGTGGACTATGCAGGCTATAGCATTTCAAAGTACAAAACATTAAAAAATATACAACATAGGAGGTTGGTCATAGTGGCTTATGCCTGTAATCCCAGCACTCTGGGAGGCCGAAGTGGGTGGATCACTTGAGGTCAGGAGTTTGAGACCAGCCTGGGCAACAGGGCGAAACCCCGTCTCCACTAAAAATATAAAAATTAGCTGGGTAGGGTGGTAGATGCCTGTACTCCCAGCTACTGGGGAGGCTGAGACAGGAGAATTGCTTGAACCTGGGAGGGAGAGGTTGCAGTGAGCTGAGATGGTGCCACACTCTAGCCTGGGAGACAAAACAAGACTGTCACACACACACACACACACACACACACACACAGAGAGAGAGCTTTGAAAAATGTGTTGTTGAATAATTCACCTGTGTCTTATTTCCAAAGAGAAAGGTTACCAGAGAAGAGTTCTGTGTCTTGGAAACTTTTGAGGTCTTTCTGAAAAGCTCTTTTTGGACCCATATGAGAACCTAGTAAGGGCTATAACTGATAGGTCCCTTCCTCCCTTGGGGATTCTTCTCTAGACCACCCATTTCTGATGAGGGAAGAAACTTTAATGGTAAAAAAATCAGTGCTGAGGCCAATTTGAGTCTCTTTTATTGACATCAAAAGAACTGTGCTTCCTGAGAAACACGAACTGAGAAACGAGAATTTCTGAGTGTCTAGAAGAGAATTCTGAATGTTTTATATTCAGACTCCCATGTCTTGATCTCCCTTATAAATCTTCACCCAAAAAGTGGTTCTTCTAAGTCCAGAATGATTTATTTTTACACTACGTTTACCACTGATAATTTTAAAGTTTTGTGTTTCTAAGAATTTTGAAGTACTTTTATGAATCATACTTTTTCTGATGATTATAAGTTAAGGTTTTTCTTACTCTGTAAAACTTAGGACATTGCAAAGAAGAATCAGATAACAAAGGATGAAACCTAGTGTCTGTGAGCTGCAAGTTCCTCTCCTTGGGAGTTTCACTGAATAATCTGCCTCTAATATGATGCATGATGTTGTCTTGGCAGTTTATTATTTTAAGGCAGTAGAACATAACACATGGGAAGGAGCTATCTTGATCTATTATATCAAGAATCCACAATTTATAGCTCTGTCTATTTGGTAGTAAAAAGACACTCCCTGAGAGCTAGAAGGCTTTGTATATCTGTAGTGATAAGAATGCAGTCCCTTAAAAGTATCTTGATAGCATTATATTTGTATGAAACCTGTTATTGGGGTAAAAATTCCTTTGTTTATAACTTTATAGTTTACATAAACATATGAAATATGTGTGTTTATTAATATACGTGATTACATTTAATTTCCACAATAGTCCTGTAAATTATGTCAATTCCTGATTCACAGCTGAAGAGCCTGAAGTACAGGGGAAGTTAGCTAACTTGGCTGAAATCACAGAGCAAATGAGTGGCAGAAAAACTCAAATCCAGGTCTTTTGATTAACTATGTTGGCTTATTGTTTTTATTTTGTTTTGCCTTTTCACAGTTGCTTCTCTGAGTATTTATGGTTTGGCGTAGGGCTAACACTATTTATTAATAAGTATTTATAAAATAATTTTGGGAGATGTTTTATACCCAGTTTTAAGGCCATGGCTAAAGGCTAGTTAGCTCTTGTTTGACAAGGCTGAATCCATACCCTGGTCATTTCTTTCCCGGAGCTCGCATGTGCTTAGGCTGCAATGCACCTGCCCTAATTACCCCAGGGCAAAATAGCAAACAACTAGGGCAGTTCTTCCGCCCTGGAGCCTGAGTCCCAGGAATTATTCAAATTAGCCGATCCACAGGAAGCCCTCTTAAGCTGCCTCTCACAGCTCCAGCTTCCTGTGTGGCCCTGCCTGGCAGCCTTCTCTCCTTAGGAGTTGTGAGTAATAAAGAGTTCTGCTTTTTATCTATCTGAGTTTCACCGTGTTGTGTCTTGCCCTCTGAAGAATCTTTGGAGTTTAAATTTGTCTCTAACCTTTTTAGCTGAACTGTGGTATAACTAGAAAAGCTTTCAGTAGGAAGACGAGTGACTGGGTTTCTTCTACAATGGGCTTGACATGGCCCTGTAGAGGTCGATTCAACCTCTCTGAACCTCAGCTTCCTTACCTAGAAAATGAACACTAATCCTAAAAGCAATGGTTCCTGATCTGGATTGGAATGCCATAATTTTGTGGTGTAAATTGGTGGTGCCAAAGTACAAGAGTACCCAAGGACAAATTGAAAGAGGAGTATTCCCCTGGAAGGCAGTGCCTCTATTCTATAAATGGGAATCTTTAGTTTGGTTTATCTACATATAAATCATGATAACATGATAAAATATGAAGAAATTCTTGTTTGTCAAAATGATTTTTTTAAAGCACATATAACTAGGTACTAGCTAATAAAACAATAAAGGTCAGTGGCTGCTTGGTAGCCCATTATTTTAGCACCAGAAGCTTGTATGTTGCAGGGCTCCAAAAGCCTCCTCTGCAGAATATAAACTGTGAATTCTGAGATGGTTTGTTGAAGTTCCTTTGAGATTTTTTTTTTCATACCGTCTCTCTCTCTCTCTCTCTCTCTCTCTCTCTCAATTTATTTATTTATTTATTCGATCAGAAACTTCAGAAGCTGCTGAAGCTGCAGATTTTGGTGTCATTGACCTGCCTTCCTCTTTGTTTGGTGGTTGATGAATCCTTGGGGAGAGGTATCTGCAACCCTGATGGAGAGCCAGAATATAGAGTTTCTGTGAATGGCAGCCTCTAGACACTTGATTTTTCTGAAAGATAGGCTCTTGATCAGGCCAGCCAGGGCTTAATGATTTATGCGTTTATGCCCAACTCCAGATAAAGTTAGACTACATCCTAAAGCGTGCATAGGAGGAAAAGCTATTACTGCATTCTGCTTGTTGGTGATAAATTCTACTAAAAAAGACAGAAAAAGAGACACATTATTAAATATCTTTTATTTGAAATGGTTTCCAAATTTTGCAACCCAGGGATGATGATAATAGAATAGGGAGTTTTAAAACACTTAGGTGGGTCTCATCCTCTTCCCACCAGGCTTCCTTTTTATTTACTATTGAGGGCAGAGTTTTATGCAGTATTTGTATTTTAGGACCAGAATGGATGAATAATAGCATTGCTAAAGTTTGGGAGAAGCATATGATTGTTTTTAACCTCCTGTCACCCCTTATCTAAAGACAAATGATTGTATTTAATAACCTAAGTAAAAGATGAATTCAGGATTCCTCCTTAGGATTGGAAATAGAATTCAGAGTCTAGGTAATAACTTCCCATCATTCTAGAGCACCTGGTGGATTCTGCTACTTTTATAATTAAGTCTTTGAATTGCAGATTCTATAAAATACTTTCTCCTGCATGTCTACACCAATTCTGCCTATCCTTTAAGGCTCAGTACAGGTGAAGAGCCAGCTCCTTCAATGGAACTTTCTCCAACGGAGCAGACCTTGGTGCTCTACTTAGATGCCCGCAACTCCCTTTACCACCTCTGTGTGTTTTCTTGGGTTCAGTGTGCTCTTCCCCCTGACCACAGACACCTGGAACTTTCTTTGAAGGACTTGCCCAGGCTACTGCAGCCACTTTATCTACAGGTCCAGAGAGTCCCACAGAAAGCTGTAGTGCCTAAGAGCTTGCTTCCCTGAGAGGACCATGGCCAATGGGTAACTGGTACAGAAGCTTGGAAGCTTATTTCCTTTGCCCCAGGACAATCTCTGAGGTGTTAACTTATATTGCAAACATCCTATGGAGGATCAGGCTGAAGCAATCTTCTGTGAGATGTGGAGATACTACCCTGGCTTGACTTCTTCCCGCTTCTGTTCTGGCTTTCCCCATTCCCTTAGCAGTTTATTTTAAGAGCACTTTCATAATGCAAATCCTATCTCAAGGTCTGCTTCAGGGGAAATTGACCAAAAACACGACTTTTCTGGTGTATCATTTCTTTGAATTCTGAGAACAACTGCTAGTTAGTTGAACAGTAGTAACGGGCTGTGCTGTATTGCTTGCTCTTTTTTCTCTCTGAGATTTTTCATCTCTCTCATGGTGGCTGGAATCCGATCTAATGTTTACTGTCTTTACTTTGTTGTCTTATCTCTCATCTAATTTTAAAAAAAGTCTCTAAGAGCTTTGCAATAACTGAGTAAATAGGATAAAACCAAAAACCAAAGTCAGTGGATAGAAAATGAAGTATGAGAATAAAAAAATAAAGGGAGTGGGGAAGAGGAAAAACCAACAGTTTCAGACTGAGAAAGACAAGTGAAATCAGGAATCGTATTTAGTTTGTACTTCTTAGCAGCTTGGACAAAGATGGAAACATAATTTCCTAGATAATTTGTAATGTTTAGTAGTACAAAGTTGTTTTAGTTATCCATTGCTGTGTAACAAATTACCCCCAAATTTAACAGCTTGAAACAACAAACATTTATTATCTCTCACAGTTTCTGAGGGGCAGAAAATGGGGAGTAGCTTAGCTGGGTGGCTCTGGCTCGCTGTCTCTTACAAGGTAGCAGTCAAGCTGTTGGCAGCAGCTGCAGTCCCATCAAGGCTTGACTGGGGCTGGAGAATCCATTTCCAAGCTCGCTCATGTGGTTGTTGGCAGGCCTCAGTTCCTCGCTGGCTGATGTCCAGAGGCCTCCCTTCCCGCCACATGTGCCTATCTACAGGCTGCTGAACGTGCTGGTGACACAGCAGCTGCTTTCCCTGGAGTGGCTTATCTGAGAAAAAGAGAGAAAGCCGAGATGGAAGCTGCAGTCTGTTATAGCCTACTCTGGGAAACGATAAACTCTGGCTTCTGCTGTATGTTATGCATCTCACGGATCAACCCCAATGCCATGTGGGAGAGGATGCCACGCTGTGTGAATGCCAGGAAGTGGAGATCACTGGAGGCCATCCTGGAGGAGGATTACCACAGAAGTATATGGCATAGATTAATTTCTCCTGTTAAGAGTGAAAGAGATACTTCAAAGGAAGCTCACATGTACTCTTTTTTTGTATGCTCCATTTACTCATCATATAAAGGGTTCTCAGCAAATATTTATGGATATTCAACAATTGACTAATCTTCCAAGTTGTTTTTTCCATAAAGAAGAGTAGGTCAACTGCAAGCATAAAGGACAAAATATAGCATACAGGATACTGTAGTGGATGCTAACTTGGGTATTTTAAGTCAATGTTCTTTTTAAAAGTGTCATAGCTATGTCATCTCTATATTTCTAATGCTAACACTCATAAGAAAGTGCTTAGATTTCTGCAGCAGCTTCTCAATGTACTTTCCTTTTGTCTAGATTCTCTTATGCTATAGCTCACTTTCATCATGTCATTATTGTTTAATGACTCATCACTAATAGAATAAAATCCAATCACCTTGACTTTTCAAAAGCATAATTCATCTATTCAAGTCTCTATTTCATTGCTTCCATCAGGAGCCCTTTACTTTAACCTGGAAGTATTCTCACTGCTTCCCCAATGTCCATGCTAATGTGTAACTCTTAGCTTTTTCTCGTTGCTGCATCCCCTTCTGGGAATTTCCTATTCCATTGTTTGGCATCTCCAAGTCCTTGTTCGGTCAGCCTTCCCAGTGTTTCCTTATCTTCAGCATGTCTGCCTTAGTAGTACAAGACCTCAGTATTTCTTAGGTGGATTGTTACCTTAACGACTTTTTCAACTCCCAGGTTCCTTCTGCTTCAATCCATCCTCTCTATTTCTCCAGTGTTTTTTATTTACATGTCACACTGATTGTATAATTTTATTTACAACAAAACACTTTGAGAGCTTGACACTTAGTAGGTAATCAGTAATTGTTAATTGCATGAATAAAATATCCAGGCGAATTCCCACTCCCATTTTCATGAAGTCTTAACATAATTTCACATCTCACTTTCATCTCTTCCTCTTTTGAAGTCTTGCAATACTTATTGTCTGCATCACTTACTTCGATGTTCTATAATGTGCTTTTTCCTATTATCACTTGACTCTTCTCTCCTCTTTCATTCATTCATTTATTTGCTCATTCATTTATTCATCACCTTTCTTGATAGCCTACTCTGTGCCACAGATCATGCTAGGTCTTGGGGGAATACAGTGCATGGCAAACACAGATAAGATTTCTGCTTTCATGGCCCTTGGAGTCTACTTGTAAACAGAGACAATAATGATCACATCAAGAGAGTGTAACCGGAGGAGTGTATCCAGCTCCCAAAGCTCATAGGTTCTTGGCCTCTCTAACCTGGAAGAATGGGGGAAAGGGGCCCCAGTGGCATGGTGAGTTTGCTGTTCAAATAAATATCACGGACCCAGAGTTTTGTGGAAGAGTGATTTATTAGAGAGATGGAAAGAAGACAGCTCCCACGTTGTTATGGGAGGGGACCCCAGAGAGGGAAATCCATTCAGGAGGAGCAGCTGAGGTTTTAACCCTTGAGTTATTCCCTCCCCATTCATGTTCTTGTCCAATGAGAGGCGTTCTTTCAGACTTCCTCTGGAGTGATTGATCTTTGACTCTGATACTGGAATGGCTAGTTATTCTACAACCCTGAGTTACAGAGCCCTCTCCTCCCAGAGCTTTCCACGGGAATTTGGGACAAAAGAGCCCCGCTTGGCTTTCCCTACCTGGCCCATGCTTAGGAAAAGCAGACAAAGAACTTAACATTTGAAACCTCCCTGGTCTCTGGATGGAGGCATGGAGCCAGGAAATTCCTGCATTTGAAACCCCTCACTTAGCTGACCCAGGAAGATACTACCTGAGACTCGGGAATATATGAAGAAAAAAATTTTAGTTGACTCAGAGTTCCATATGGCTGGGGAGGCCTCAGGAAATTTATAATAATGGCAGAAGGTGAAGAGGAAATAAGGGACGTCTTACATGGTGGCAGGAGAGAGAGAAAGAGACAGAAGAGAGAAGCACCAGGCATATATCAAACAACCAGATCTTATGACCGCTCACTCCCTATCGCGAGAATAGCATGGGGGAACCACCCCATGATCCAATCCCCTCCCGCCAGTCCCTCCCTCGACACGTGGGAGTTACAATTTGGATTACAATCCGAGATGAGATTTGTGTGGAGACACAGCCAACCATATCAGAGAGTATAATTACAGATTGAGGAAAGTGCTGTGAAGGAAGACTACAAGTTGCATGAAGGCCTGTAATAAAGGAACGAGTCCTGGACCTGGACTTCAGAGAGGCTCCTCTGAGGAAGTGCTCTTCCGACTGAGATCTGAGTAATGAGTAGAAACCACATAGCAAAGAGGGCTAGGAGGAAGAGTGAGGGTAAATGAGAGCGTTTTAAGCATTGCAGTGGCATGCACAATGACACTGTTGTGGGATAAAGATTTGAAAGAAGGTCAGAGTGTTTAGACCCAGAAACAGAAAAAGGACACTAATGGAAGCATTGATGAAATCTGAATAATGCACAGAGTTTAGTTACTAAGTAATGTACTAATGTTGGTTTCTAAGTTTTCACAAACATTTCACAGTAATGGAAGATGATAACATTAAGAGAAACTGAACCCAGGTGAGGGGTATACGGGAAATATTTATACAATTTTTCTGTACATCTAAAATTCTTCCAAATGTAAATTTATGTTTAAAAAATAAGGTCAGAATGAAAGAAACTCACTGCATAAAAGAAGAATGGGACAAGATAAGGTCGAAGATTAAGACCAATCCAAGACTTCCAGAGGCTTTGAGCACTATCTTAAGAATGTTGATGTTTATCTTGAAGTAAGGTGTGATGGTTATACATAGTGAATGACACAGCGGGAGCTGCATTTGAAAATATCACTAATCTGGGGGCAGTGTACAGAGTGCATTGGAGGGGTATATGGATGAGTAAAGGAGGGCAGATCAGACACTCTTGCAGTTTCCAGTCTAGTAATGAGTTAAGGTGGGGACAGACTCTCTTTAGCAAGATACATGTTTATAAACTGCATTTATCTTATCTTTTATTATTATTTCTTGAGACGTGTCTCACTCTGTCACCCAGGCTAGAGTGCAGTGGCATGATCTTGGCTGACTGCAACCTCCCCCTCCGGGGTTCAAGTGCTTCTCTTGCCTCAGCCTCCCAAGTAGCTGGGATTACAGGTCTGCACCACCATGCCGGGCTAATTTTTGTATTTTCAGTAGACACAGGGTTTCACCATGTTGGCCAGGGTGGTCTCGAACTCCTGACCTCAGGTGATCCACTAGCCTCGGCTTCCCAAAGTGCCGGGACTGAAGGCGTGAGCCACCATGCCCTGACCCTTTTATCTTTTCTTTTACTTATGTATCTATCATGGAATTATTTACATAATATCTACATAATACATATTCTTTGAATAAATGAATAGATAAATAGATGAATTAATTATAAAAAGGTTAGATCAGGTTAAGCAGCCCCTGAAGACAGCAGCCCCTTGGCAGTATTATGGTGGCTCTGTTCCAAACTCTAGAACCAGGACTGGTGATTTCAAACAGAAATCAGACTATTGCAGTTTTTCTCTTTGCTTCCAAGGATCCCTTTTCCAGAAATGAGTGATCCTTTGTCTTATTTTTGGAATGCCCAGTATTTGCTCAAAGTTTCAGGGAGGAGCACTGGGTGGAAAACAGAGGCTCAAAAGACATTTTGAAAGACAATTTGAAAGTGTTCAATACCTGGAAATGTGAGAAGCAAGTTAAAGTGCAGTGAGCCATCTGCATCATGTCTTCTTCTTTAGAGCAAATTCATTCTGCATATTATTTGCATTTTGCCCTTTTGGCAATAGCAGTAATCTTAGCTTTTTTAGAAGCATCTGTAATTAGAGGTTCTTCACCTCCTGGGGGAAAGTGTTCTAATTTCTCGATGGATAAAGGAAGCCTGGGGAAAGGCTGCAGAGTAAGGATGAGGAAGGGGCAGTACCAAGAGTTCTGCTTGTTTAGTCCAGTTGAGTTCCAGCGGTTTAGGCAGTAGCAGGTCTGTGTTTTCCGCAAGCCTTTCTTATTTGAAACGACAATGCTGGCTTTTAAGAACCATCTCTTGGGCTAATTAGTGTGAAGATCATCAGGTGGAGACTGCTGGGTTACTTTCAACTTAGAGGATGAAGAAAATAAGAATGATTAACATTCCAAGATTATTTCAGCCAGGTGACCCTGAGATCCCAGTTTCTCTCCCAGAATCTTCGTTCTAACATTTGTGCACAGTGTTTAGACAGGGCTATCACTACCCATGCCTGTTTTCTAACACGTGACCAATTTTAACCAATGGAGTTTATATCATGGATCTCAGAGGTTAATCTTTTCCCTTTCTTGTCTCCTCTGCTTCCCAGACATGCATTCATTTGACTGGCAGCCTGGAAAATTGAAAAATGCCACAGGGGTTATTAAGGTGGAAATCGTTTCTGCTCTTTGAAGCTCTGCAAGCTAGTTATTGCTGCACCTATAATATCCAGGCATCAGAATAGCACGCATTGTTCTTAACTTGCCTGACACAGGCCTATATCAGTTGTAACACCCAGATAGAATGAAGGGGTCTCAAGATATCATTTCTCCACTCGAAATATATCCCTTTAGTCGATTAAAACAGAGTCCCTGAAGTTATTAGAATGTATTCTGTGTCTTTGTGCATACACGTTTGATTTACTTTTGTTCTTATTAAAAGGATAAGCCTAGAGAAAAGGAGAGAAGAGAGTCTTCCACAGTCCTTATTTTAATAATTGCCTGAGTGTACATTTACTCTACAGAGACTTTCGTGTTTCTCTATTTACTTGGCTCTTTTACGCAATGTGTATGACTTACCTGGCCTGGTAGACCATGACCCAGCTTCTGGCCTATCATATAATCCTGCATTTGGCTCCCTCTGAGCTATTATGGCATGTTGAGTCTGGCTGTAGGATGGGGATATTATTTTAATAGATCGTTTTTTGCAATAAATGGCTCCATATTGTATAAATTCTATTGTGCTGTTATGATGTTAATATATAAATATTAAGAAAACCATTGGGAAAAAGTTACTGTGTAATTGAGATAGCCTATTTTCCAACGTTAATAAGTTCTTCATTAATTTTTTTTCTCCACAAAAATATTGAGGGAGTTTAATTCACATTAAAAACTTATAAACATATATTTTAAAAAATGAAATTACTTTATATCCCAACTCAACAACAGGAAACAATGCCACTCCTCCACTAGAAAACCTCTATGCATCATTTAAATAAGGCATAGAGAAGAGAAAAACACCCCAATGCCACAGTATACCATAGTAACAACAACAACAACAAAAACTTCAGAGATGTTTTTCAGGAGAGAGAATTTGTTTGTTTCTATTTAGCTTTAGGGCAATGATCTTTTTAACCATGCTGCCGCAGGCCAAGGATTCAATATTAACATGAATGCCTGCTTTTGATAAAGTATAAGAGAATAGAATATAATCTACAGTAACACAAATCCCTGATCATAAAAGTGAACTTACATTCCTGTCCTGCTTCAAAACTACCAGGCATGTTGCTGGCCTCCTGTATTGGCATATCAATCAGGGTCCAGGCAGGAAACAGAAGTCATTCCAGATGGTTCAGATAAGACTTTAATAAAAGGAGTTATAGGGACGTGGGTTGGAATCAAACAGAGGGTGGTGGGGTGCTCTACCCAGGGACTGAAGGCAGGCAGCCGTTATGTCACCTAGGATTAGGCCTGAGCAGAGGAAGTGGTGTACTGGAACCCAGTGAGCCCTGGGACTGCAGGGAATGCAGCTGTCTTAGTGGGTTGACATAGTTACTGCCAGAGATGTGATTTGAAAACAGAATGAGTGAGGATGAAATACCCTGTCACTGCTCCTCCTGTCATCCATCTCACTGGTGCCTCTGTTGGCCAACCCCACCCAGAAGGCAGTCAATGAGGGAGTCCTCTTTATATCACACCACTATGCCATTTTCAAAATAATAATGTCACACACTTTTCATAGCATATATGCTGAAAGAGGAACAGAACTGTCTGTACTCTGCAGAAAATTGCATTTGCAGGGAAACTAGAGTCTCTGTGTCAGGTAAGCTCAGGAAAGAAGCAAAGAACAGTCCAAAGCGTCAAGTAGTCCAGTGGAATGAAATGATTCGGGAAGCGAGGCAAAGAAAACATTTGGGAGCAGAGACTGGAAAGGGACTCCCAGGAAACCCTAAGAAGCAAGGAGGATCTTTTCATGAGGGGTGTGCATGCCTGAGAATGGTTGGGAAGAGACTATTAAGACTGTAAAGCAAGGTTTCTCAAGAGCTGAGGAGAAGGCTACAGTATTTCTCAAAGTATTGTTCATGGACCACTTGCATCAGAATCACCTAGGTTACTTATTTCAAAGGTCAATCCTGGATCCCCCTCTGACTTAGAGAGTTGCAATCTGGATGAGGAGAACTCTGCAGTTTGGCATTTTGACATGTTCTCTCCATTAGCCCCTGCTCTCCCTACGACCCCCCACCACACACACACATACACAAAGGTTGAGAACTGCTGACAGCGCATTTGGGTGGCTTGACTTAAAAGAGCTCTGCAACAGAACAGCAAATATTTGGTTACAGCTCAGTTTTCTGGCATGGCTGAACATAAGCCATCTGACTACCCATTGATCATCCCAACTTGTGTTTCTTTGCTTCAATCATAGTTTTTGAATAATCTTTTGAAAATATATTTTCTAATTTTATGCTTTAATAAACAAGGTATATTAAACACAAATTGACTTTTCGGATTCTTATAGTGCCTTGAGTTAAATATTTTAAACATCAATTATGGTAAACATTAAAGATGTAAATGTAGTAAGTTGGGGAATTGGGTTAAATTGTACGGATGCTATGATTGCTTTTCAAAAAGAATCCCTAATATCAGCCTGTGTTCTTGTTATTTAATCTCATTGTCATAAAAGAAGTGTGAAGAATAGGCAACTGCAATACCTCTAAGGGGAGATAATTTGGCTACCTTTTCTTTTTTTGCAAAATGAATGACAACAGATGCAGTCATCTGCAAGATGTTTTCCAAACAGCACTAAGAGCTGCTTTTCTGTTTTTATCATCATCCCTTTGCAGCATCCAAAACATTATGTATTGTTGCAGCATCAAAAACACAATTTCTCACTTCACCTTCCTTTGTTTGCTTTAAGACTTTTTTCCAATGCCAGATATTTGGGGTAAAAGTGTTTATGGTATGGAACAGAATGTTGATTATCATTGTTTTAACCAAAGGTCAAGTTGGTCATTTGGAACATTACTTTGTAGAGGATGGATGTGCTACCTTTCTACTGTAACTTTCTGTTTTTCGGTTGAAACCCTGTAATCTGAGTCATTGTTCAAACAAACAGTACTTCAAATACTGTTCATTAACAGTTTTAAAACAGTAACCGAGCCTGTCTATAATTTAACTGTGAATTCGATTTGCCTTGCTGATTTATAGAGAGGTGCAGATACTTTGTGACTAGTACTCAGGTTCTAAGTTAGAGTCAATGGTAGAATTTGTCTTTGTTTATTGTGATTCAGAATGGCAAACATATTGTTTCCTTAAATGAAGGTAGAATTATTGATTAACCACAAAACAATACATTTTCCCCCACATTAATAGGTTACCTCTTGGCTGAGTCTATACGCTTTGAGTTATTTTCCAGTAATGGCCATGAGTTTGAGTTGACTTATTTACACTAGGGAGTAGTTTCTGTTCAATCAACATCTGCAATTTTGATCTGATTGGCCTGAGTTGAAGCTACAACCTATAGTCATGAAACAAACCAAAATAAACAGCTTATTTTAGAATTAAGAGTATGACCTCAGTGGGAACATGCTGTATGCCAGAGTTCACTGATATTAACCGAATGGCTATTTTAAAAATTAAAGTCCTTATCTTTGGGGGGCTTTTCCAGAAAATCCAGCAATTACTTTTTCAAATATCCATTATTTCTTCAGGGACATATTTTATAAGAAACAGAAGAAAATATAAGCATTAGATATTTTGGTGTATATAAATTACTACAGCAGTCTCTGAAGTATTTTCCTGTAAGTTCTTATCAAAGCAATTTAAGGCAAACAATTGGAAAGTGAGAATTAAATGTGATCATCTTTCTTAGAGAAGTGTGTTCACAATGCCAAATAATCAATTTTATTGAATTTCTTGTGCCCCCTCCCGCCCCAGAACTGACCAGGCATTTTGTTTTCTAGCAGTGTCACCCAGATCTATTCCAGAAAACTTTTTTTTTTATTTTTTTTTTTTTGAGATGCAATCTCACTCTGTTGCCCAGGCTGGAGTGTAATGGCACAATTTTGGCTCACTGCAACCTCTGCCTCCCGGGTTCAAGTGATTCTCCTGCCTCAGCCTCCTGAATAGCTGGAATTACAGGCACGCACCATCATGCCTGGCTAGTTTTTGTATTTTTGCAGAGGCAGGGTTTCACCATGTTGGCCAGGCTGGTCTCAAAATCCTGATCCTGCCACCTTGGCCCCCCGCAAAGTGCTGGGATTACAGGAGTGAGCCACTGCCCCCCAGCACAGAGAGCTCTTTCTGAACTAAGAGACCTTAACAGGTCTGTCCTTTATATTTAAGAAAGCACTTTTATAAGACCTGACTTTGACTTAGGTATTATTTATTCTTGGACTGGTATAAAAAAAAATCCATCAGCTTTATTTTTAAGGTTTAATTACATATATACATGAGTATATGTCACTGCTCACACCTAATTTTCTTTGCCTTCTGTTATGCTATGACTGGAAAGCAGATATTTATTATAAATTATATTTCTTTTAATATATGACTAAGTAAATATATGGGATTGAAATATTTCTTTTTTGAACTTCTGCCTAAAACATTAAACTATACTAATATCAACTCTGCAGAATCTGTTTAAAAATAGGAGCAACTGGGGTGCAGTATTTCATGACTGAATGCTAAAGCTTTCATTTCGAAAGAAAGCTGGGAGGTCGGAACAACTGAAAGACTCCAAATGCATCATGTCTAAAAAAGCCAAAAGACAAGCACAAGCTATAAAAACTTTGTGTCATATTCATTTCTTCGTTCTATCTATACAGTAAGAGTACTGTGAAGCTTTTGATTTCTTTCAAAACTCTTGGCTGGACATTTGTTCTCAAATTATTAAATTTTTTATTGCATAGAGAGTGTATATTCTTAATTTGGTCATACTGAGGTAGGACGTAGGACTCGACTCTGGTAGCAGGGCTCGGACACTGGACAAAATCAAAAACAACCTAAAACGGGGCTGGAGTGGAGGCAGCTTTCTATAAGACACGCCCATGGTTGTACCATGTCAGTTTACTATTGCCAGGGTAACACCCAGAAGTTACAGCCCCTTTCCATGGCAAAAACCTAACAACCTAGAGGTTACCCTGCTTTTCCTAGCTAGAAATTTCTGTATAATCCACATTTTAATTTGCATGTAATTACAAGTAGGTATAAATATGACTGTAGAACTGCCTCTGAGCTGTCACTCTGGGCACACTGCCTATGTGGTAGTCCTGCTCTGCAGGGAGCAGTACCTCTGCTGCTGCTGGACACTGCTGCTTCAATCTAGAGGCCGGGCATGGTGGCTCATGCCTGTAATCCCAGCACTTTGGGAGGCCGAGGCAGGTGGATCACGAGGCCAGAAGTTTGAGACTAGCCTGGCCAATAGGGCAAAACTTCGTCTCTGCTAAAAATTAGAGACTACAGAGATTAGCTGGGCATGGTGGTGAGCACCTGTAATCCCAACTACTGGGAAGGCTGAGGCTGAGGCACTTGAACCCAGGAGGCAGAGGTTGCAGTGAGACGAGATCGTGCCATTGCACTCCAGCCTGGGCAACAAGAGCAAGACTCCATCAAAAAAAAAAAAAAATAGTTGCCATCTAACACCTCCCACTTGCCCTTGAATTCTTTCCTGGGTGAAGCCAAGAACCAACCATCCTGGGCTGAGCCCCAGTTTTGCGGCTTGCCTACCCTACATCCATGCCCTGAAATTAAATAAAATTACAGTCCAATTATCTTTCTCCCAAAGTTATCTTTACTTGCACTATTGCAGAGCAGAACAACAATAAAGAATTGCTGATTTCCATCCCCTTAGTTGACAGTCATTGCTATTTTTCTTCTGTTTACCATTTGCAATTTTGGCATTATTCTCTCTGTATTGATATAAAACAGAAAAGTTTGACGTGAACAAGACACTGAAACTATTTATGTATTTCTTTCCTTGTGGTTAAAACACACAGGTCTCTGCATTCTAAAGTGGTGGTTTTCAACTGAGGGTGGTATTGCTGCATTTCTCCCTACGTTCCAGGACACTGGGCAAAGTCTGGAGACATTTTTTTACTGTCATGCTTTGGGGACTGGAGGAGTTACTGGTACCCAGTGGGTAGAGGCTGGGGATGCAGCTAAAGATCTACCATGCACAGGACAGCCCCCACAACAATTATCTGGCACAGAATGTCAGTGGAGCCAAGGCGGAGAAGCTGTTCTAAAACAACCCCTCCAAAACCTCACTCAACTCTTGTAGGCATTCTCAGTATGGCTTATTTCAATCTGACAAACTGCTCCATTCCACTATTGGGAGTACCATGGACTTGTGAAATTCAAAGGCCTTTAAAATTTTTTTGCAAGTTCATCTCCTTTAGTTATGGAGCATTTGATCCTTCTGGTGCATGTGTGTGTGTGTGTGTGTGTGTGTGTGTATACACAAATACATATATATATATATATATATATATATATATATAAAGGTTTTTTTCCCTGACATTACACCTCCCTGACCACTCCATTTTTGTGTTCTTTTGTGTCTCCCCTTCATCTTTACATTCCCTAAACAATTTTTTTTTTAATTTGAAAACTTTCACTTTTTAGATGTGGGATCTTGCTTTGTCACCCAGACTGGAGTGCGGTGGTGCAGTCATCTCTCACTACTTTCTTAAACTCCTGGACTTACGGAATCCCCTGCTTCACCCTCCAAAGTAGCTAGGACTACAGGTGCATGCCACGTCTGGCTAATTAAAAAACTTTTTTTTTTTTTTTTTTTTTTTTGTAGAGACTGAGCCTTGCCAGCTTGCCTACACTGGTCTGGAACTCCTGGGCTCAAGCAATCCTCCCGCCTTGGCCTCCCAAAGTGTAAGGATTACAGGTGTGAGCCACTAACAGTTCTAATCTATGATGTCCTTCCATCATTCCCTATGTGCTCAAACACTCCTGACTATTATAAGTCTGTGCTGTTTATTAGATAGTGCTGAGGCCGGGATTGCCCTGTTTGGAGCAGAGAGAGGCCTGGGAATTGTTCTGCTGACTCCGTTTTCTTTAGCTTACTTTGGGGTCACGTTGGGAGTATCTGGTCCTGGGCCATGGGGTTGTCACTGTGTGGAGAGTGTGCTGCTAACAGACGGCTCACATCACTGATGCTGGCTCTTCTCCACAGAGCACTAACCACATGTCAGGCCCTGTGTGAGGTGCTTCTTACATATCATCTCTACAGGGTAGCTGTTATTATTATTGTTTTCAAGACGGAGTCTTGCTCTGTCACCCAGGCTGGAATGCAGTGGCACAATCTTGGCTTACTGCAACCTCCACCTCCTGGGTTCAAGCAATTCTCCTGCCTCTGCCTCCTGAGTAGCTGGGATTACAGGCCTGTGCCACCATACCCCGCTAATTTTTGTATTTTAGTAGAGACAGGGTTTCACCATGTTGGTCAGACTGGTCTCCAACTACTGAGCTTGTGATCTGCCCGCCTCATCCTCCCAAAGTGCTGGGATTACAGGTGTGAGCCACCACAACTGGCCAGCGTAGCCATTATTGACCCTACTATGCATAAGAGGAAAGGGAGGCCCCGGACACTGGCTAGCAATGTGTAGAACTAGGAGTAGTACCCAGGACAGTTTGATTTAAAACCCTCACTCTTTCCACAGGATGATGTTGTCTCTGAGTGCTGCAAATAGTTAGGGACATCTCAACACACCTAGGTATGTTTTAGAGCTTGGTGAAGCCATGGAAACGCTTTTAGATGACCAGAATGGCTTGAATCAAGTTGACCTGGTATTTTCAAGGCTGGAAAATATTTCATTGCTTATTATTCTCTCTCTCTCTTTTTTTATGGCCAGAGGAGACTTCGTTTCATTCACATATTCAATTGCTAACAATTCAGTAATTATGCTAGGTGCTGGGGTCTTTGGCATGTCATGTAGAATTCTCGAGTCAGGGTGGCGTCCCCCGGCTTTGCAGTCTGACTGGCGTGGCTTGATACCGCACAGCTCCTCTGTGACTCACTCTTTCTCAGTTATCTGACCTGACTCCTCTAACCCTCAAACTATTCCCCTTTCAGATAGGATAGTGACACTTCAAATCACAGTTTTGCCAGGAGGCTCAAAAGACCCCATGCTCAAAGACTTCGCTGACATGAAGTAAGCAGAGATGAAAACTCCCTTCATTTTCCCCTTCATGAAAGGAAATGGGGACATGGTACCAGGGTGTCCAGCATGGTGTGCCTGTGAACAAATAAAACATCCGCAAACAAGACAAAGTGCCTTAGCACTACATAAAGCAGATGTCACTTGTTTGATAACAGACCAGAGAAGAGGTAGGGTGAAATGTGGAACGTCGGTGGGAGATTCTTTAGGCAAATATAGTGTATTCTTATAACCCATTTTTATAGTTTTGCTCTGGTGAAAGTGGCTTCTAGTTCCATGCATAACCTGTGTTGGAGAATTCCTGTGTGCGGCATAGCAAATTACTGCCATATCTTGTTTCAGAGATGGCTGCTCTTTTGTCACAAGTAGAAATTTTCCAGTGCATAAGAGTATGAAAGTTTATTTTAAAGGCGTGAATGTTTTTGTAAATAAGGTATTCTAGACATTATTTCTACCTACAGTTTACTTTTGTGCTGTGCTGTGTGTGTGTGTGTGTGTGTGTGTGTGTGTGTGTGTGTATGCTTTGGAAAAATCTTTCAAAATCCTATCCAGATAGTTTCAGTCCCTCAAGCTAATCTCACCATCACCTGTATTTTCTCACATTCATCTGTCCCAGTGTGGCACACACAGTCCTTTGGCAGACTCTTGGTCTTCCCCATATCTTTCTGCCAGCTAGTTGGGGCTCCAGAAAGACTTTAACTTTTCCTAATAAAGGGGGCCCATTTCTTCTTTTACTCCCCTTTTGTTCGCTCCTCTCCTTTTTTTTTCTTTTGTCCTTTTTTCTAAGCCTTGATCAAAGTTATGCTGACTGGAGCTGCAGCATCCATCTTGTGATCAAGTAAGAGAACCAAGACAATCACAGGAACTTCCGGCTCTTGTCTTTGAGACTGCAGACCTAACACCAGTGGCTGATCTCCAGACTTCCTGTTAGGTGAGACAAAGAAATGCCCAGTGCTTTGCATTGCTGTCAGTCACATCCTTCTCTTCCTTGTAGCTCCCTACATTCTGATATGGTTCCGTTCACTGGTGAATTTTCACAGATCCTCTCCATCAATTCATTTTCTGCTCAAAACTCATCTTTTTGAGGAAGGCATAAATGGCAGAACCCTCATTCTCATCCCGAGTATAGTCGTTTTCTTTTCATGGTGCTCAGTGCACATTATCATTGAGCAGCCCTTTACTTCCGTTAATACACTGCACTTTGCAATACTAATATATCCTATTTGTCACTACATTATACTGCAGAGGCATTCTTCTTTTTACGTTTTGCTTTTTGTCTTTCCAGATAAATAGTGAGTCATAAAATGTGAGTTGGTTTTTTTTTTGTATTCCCTTAAGCTGCATAATCCCGAACACT
The DNA here is from genome assembly GCA_963573385.1 of Cacajao melanocephalus. NCBI lineage: Eukaryota > Metazoa > Chordata > Mammalia > Primates > Pitheciidae > Cacajao > Cacajao melanocephalus. Next base: position 23,868 of record CAUYLG010028984.1, read on the forward strand.
CTTCTCATTAGACACTTTAGTAGGTATTTTTGATGGATGGACACACCACACACTGAATTAATTCTTGCAGCTGCTTCTAGGCAACAAGAAAAGGTGTCAGTGCGTGGTGATGGTGATGTTCACACATAAGAGCTAGGCCTAGAGAGACTTGCATAGTGTCAGTTACTTCAACTGGGCAAGAACCAGACTTATAACTAGCTACCCCCTCTTCTTTTGCTCAGAACTGTGTTTCTCAATAGCTTCCCGCTGCAGGATTCCTTTCAGAGCTCAAGCCCCGAACGTTTACATGTGGCATATGCATTAAGAGAATTCTTTTTCTTCAAAGTGCTGATCTTTTCTTCTTGATTTGGCATCTGACTGTGGTTATTTCTATTATTAAACATCAATGGTTCATATTATATAACAGTAGTTATTCAGAATGAGAAGGTATAATATAAAGTAATAAGGTACCTTCAGCTATGCATTGCTTTACAGTACCTGGATTATTTAATTTTTTTCATATTTCACTTCCAGCTGTCCCTATCATTTCCATTGACTTGCGCACACAGTATTTCCCTACATAAAAATGTATCTTTGTTTTTCTTAAAGGAAAACATTGAAAAGGGCAATAGATTCAAACTCTTTGAACGTTGACTTCCTTTCTTTACACAAACACTTGAAAACCTTTGTTAATTAGAAACAAAACAGCACCTCCCACCTTTGTTTTGCCTCTTTGTGTCATCTCTGACAGTTATGAGAGACAAATGTGTTCCCCTTCATTACTGGCACCACTCAAGCAGTAAAGCTCAAAGAGAAGAAAATGCGAACAATGCAGGGACATAGGAAATGAGTTAAATACGGTCATGGGCTAACACGTACAATGATTTCATCTTAAACAGAGACAGGAAACACCCAACCTCGTTCTATTTTTTTTTTCACATTATCAAGAATTTGAAGCCTTAAATAGCTCTCCTATGTCATTTCTTCAGGAACTGATTTAATAGCCCTGTTTCTGATTTGAAAACTCTAAGAAAGAGCCTGCGTTTTTGTTTTACACATTCAAAAGGAATGCCAGCTGGGAAGGACTCATTGGTTGAAATGAATTGTTCAGGCACATGATGAAGACCCTAACACATCTTTAAACACTCTGAAGCCTTCTCTGTGCACTTGGTACAGGGCTACCCTACTCTCGTCCCACTGGCACAAACAAAAATCTATCTTCCTAATGTTCCCCTTTTCTGCAGTCTTCCTATTAGCCTCCCACTTGAGAGGAAGGAAAACTGCTGGCAAATGCATTCGAAGCACAAGTGTTCTCTGAGATGGAAGTGTTACGGATACAGAACTGTTATCACACTCTGACAGTCTCATTCTCACTTGCTCCTCAGCTGTATGATCTTGGCTTCCTGGCAATCCACTTGATTACGATGTGGAAATGTCTAGGTCCAAAGTTGGGCTCACATTTTGATCTACTTCTGGAGATTGTTTTTCTTCCCTATCTCCGTATTACTTTGCCTTGACCCCTTTTAATTAAAGAAGCAGAATCTTTTGACTTCTGAATCCTGTGTTCCACTGATTTTTGTTGTTGACAAATGGAAGCAGGACAGCAAGGCTGCCTGGAAATGTGTTGCTGAAGAGAAAACACTGCTGCCTGGAAGACACATCTGGGCATGTCTGTTAAGTGAGACAAAGAAATGCCCATTGCTTTGAATTGCTGTCAGTCTCATTCTTCTGTTCCTTGTGGCTCCCTACATTCCGATATGGTTCTGTTCACTGGTGAATTTTCATAGATACTCTCCATCAATTCACTTTCTGCTAAAGATATTCTGTGTGGAGACCAAAGTCAAGCCATGAGCTGCCGTCATTCCCCTGCCTCTGTATGAGCAACTTTCTTTTTAACTGATCCTCCCCTAGGACTGTTTCCATTTTGCTACATTTCTCAACCACCCTAGTCTTTGTAAGCATGGCAGGGGCATAAGTAATGGATGCAGCAGCCCCCTGACCAGCTCATTATATTTGCAGCTTTCTAAGGGAATGGTTCCTTGGAGTGAGTGTGTTCTGTTTTAAGAGAAAACATTTGAGAAGTTACTCAATGTAATAGCTGTCACTGTTATATTATCTGGAAGTTCTTTATAATTGCAGAGTACCATTTTATACAGCATCTCTTTGGACTGTTAACTAAGGCTTCACAGTACATGATATTATTAAGATAGTATTATTATCCCCACTTCAAAGACAGGGAGACATGTTTAGTCATACAGCTAGTGAAGTTAGGACTGCAATTCAAGCCTGTTGTTGCTGACATCACGAGTTGTGCTCTTGATCATCTCATTCCACCACATTCAGAATAGCAATTAAAGACTGTTTTGAGGCCATCAATGCCTTTGAAGTATCATAGAAAATATTAACATTTCCTAAGAAATGTGTACAATATTTTTATACAAGGTTAAAGGATTTATGGTCAACTGTTTCCCATAATGAGATAACAGCCATGTTTTGGGATGGGAAAGCAAAAAGAGGGAGAGGACAACATAGAATTAAGTTGATCAGGGCAGAAGAGCCACAACAAAATTAACCACTGCCTGTGTATTTCAGAATGATTGTGATGATGCAGTCATTATTTTTGAGTGCTTATTTGTATATTCTTCTTGAGTATTCGTAGATATTATTTGGAGTGTTTTGCAGAGATTATTTCATGTCATGCTCATTGCAATTCCATGAGTTAAGTACCTTATTATTCCATTTCCCAAACAGGCACTGAGGCTTAAACGATGCACCCGACGTCACATGATCATTTCCACTGTTAGTGTTTAAGCTGGAATTCGAACACAGGCAGTTTACCTTCAGATCCTGACTCTTTATCCACCGTATGAACCTTCACTTCAAGTTATGATATGGAGCTAACCACATGAATTTTGTTGTGTTCTGTCTTCATTATGATTTAAGCACTGTGTACCAGGTAGGGTGCTCCCTACCGGTCTCTTGCAGACAGCATCTTTATTAGAGGTAGCATGCTCTGGTTCTCTACTCTGCCTAAGAAGAGCTCTTTGAGTTATTGCATTAATTTATTCTCTACGGGTTTTGATTTACTGTGTCTAATGCTGTTCTACTTTTGCATTGGTATTAATTTTATGATGTTAACATATTGTGTTTCATGATGGAGATGATTTTTCTCTCCAATGTAAATTGCAATTCCCTTGAGTGGGAACCACACGTTCATACATACCTTATAATCCAGAGTAGTGCTTTTCAAACATTTTCATGTACATTAGTCTCTCGTGGGTCTTGATGAAATGCGTATTCTTTTTTAGTAGATCCAGGGTGGAGACCTAGAATTTGCATTTCTATCAGGTTTTCTAGTGGCACTGGTTCATGGACCACAATTACAGTAGAAAATTATAGAGCGTACAGTGCTTACTGTTAACCTAAGCAGATAGCAAATGTATGAGGTAGGGGCTACCTATATGCCAGGACCAGGCTTATTTATTCAACAAACATGTATTAAATTCCTACTGTGTGCCAGATACAGGCACAAGACAGAATGGGTTTAAACACTGGCTCTCTCACCATCCTACTTCAAGAATGACAGAATGGATAACCTTATTTTCACTTTCTGGGTAAAGTAAGAATATTCATCTATGATGAGCTGGGCGTCAGTATGGTACATTGGATGAAGAATGGTTTTAAAGTCGGATGCATTGGTGTTTTAATCCTTCTGCCCATGATTTCATAACCACATGACATCTGTTCTTTTCTGAGTCAGTTGGTAAAGTTTTATTGAACACCTTTGAGGTGCCAGGCATTGGGCTATCCACTGGAGCATCAGAGGCTTGTGGGCTTATTCTAGTCACTAGAGGAAAGACAACCAAATAAATTCCTGCAGATGAGTAAGACAAGTGCTGTGATAAAGTAATTGCTGTTTAGAGAGAATAAGGAACACCATCTAATTCAAATTATGGAGTAAGAAACATTTGTTTGGAGTGTGAGTTAGTCAAACAAAGGGCAAGATGGAGCATGGTACATGATACGATGGACTTTAGAGTCAAGTTCCTCAATTCAACCCCTTATGGCTGTGAATTATTGTAAAAGTTACTCAGCTCTTTAAGCCTCAGTTTCCTTGTCTGTGAAAAAGAGTAACAATTATTAGTCTCTTCAGGGGTGTTTTATGAGCCATTCACATAAAGCAATTGGAAAAATGCCCAGCATATGCTATAACTCATCAAACAGAAGTGTAAGTAGAAACAAGTAAGGATGAAAGAGCACACTGCAGGTGTGGGTCTGAATTTTTTTCCATATGGGATGAAGAGTGAGAGCAAAGACAAGGCAGAAAGTGGTTGGAAGGAATGCCCTTGGAAGTCTTTTTGTACTAAGATAAGGGGTTTCAGCAGAAACTTACAAAGATGGAGGTGGTGATGGGGTGATAGGGTGACATAGGGGCTATGAAATAAACAAAATTGTACATGAGTTCTATCAGCCTCAATTTCCCCATGTGTGTTAGGAGAGTTAGTTTTCCTGAATTTAGATTGAGCACCTCTCTACAAAGCTAGATGGATCCAGGGGCCTGAGGGCCCAGGATCTCTCACTGGCTTCACTATCTCCCCAACTATCTCATCTTTCTCTTTGTTCTCTTTAACCTGAATTTCTGATTCCTGTTGCCTGACTCCCAGATGTGTCACTTTTAGCCACCTGGAAACAGTTATCTGTGAACTCACTGAAAGCTAAGTTTGAACTTGGAATATTGTGGGTGCTCACTAAATATTTGTGAGTGTTGAATGGATGAATAGGTTCTCATTGAAAAATTGAATAGATATCTGTCCGCACCTTGTCTTGGCTGGCCTTCCTTAATTTGACCGCTGCTTGATTTATGCTTCTTATTTGATCATCTCTAGTTCAACTAGACTCACATATAGCCCTATTCTGAAAGGTACTTTCTCCTACTTTTAGCATACAACTTTTTTTTTTAATGCCTGAATGGGATATATTCTTTTTGTAGTAATTACTAAGTATTTGAACGTTGCATGGAATGAAAAAATATTGTTTATCTATTTTGGGTTCTGTGAGTTTTATTACATATTTTTCTCTCTCCCATGTGTATGCATGCACACACATGTGTACATATAGGCATGTGTACGCTTATACCCAGGCCTAATGAGAAAAGTTTGACAAATTGTGGATTTGCTAATGTGTATGTGTGTGTGGGGAGGGTGTGGGGAGGTGTGTGTATTTGGGTAGAATCCAATATGTTTCCACAAAAACAAACGCATAATTTACTTGAGCCTTGCCTCAATGCAACGTATGGTTTTGTACTCCCTGTTTTCAAAGTGACTTGCTCCCAAGGCTTCCCGCTGTTGTCTGCATGCAAAGATTTACTGTAAACTCGGTCTGTTTAAGTTGCGAAATCATACTCCCCTGCAGAATGAAGTCAGAGATGAAGTTAGGGTATGAACGCAGAGAGTAGATTGTGTAAAGTGAGAAATCTGAGAGAATGGAAGTCATTTTTATTTTTAGTTGATCCTTTCTGGCTGTTTGGTTGATAGCTGCTCTTGGGGACAAGGCTGCTTCCTGCCCTTCCATTGCTTGACTTGCTACACATCTCCTCTATTAATGGAAGAAAAATATCTCTCCCTATGTTTCACTGTCTCTGCTAACTAAACAACCTGGGTTTTCTTCCTTCCGACTTCCTCTATCAGAAAAGATCAGGCGAAAGTGACTGTTCTTGACTGACAGCTGAAATTGTAGATGGAGTTATGCCAACCATTGAGTTTCATACTGGGTGTATGAATTGAAAAAGGAAGGGGGATATAAAGAATTCTGAGAAAACTAAAATTGGACCTTAGCATAGAAATGACTTGGTGTTTAGGTAACCTGAAGTTTGTAATAAGTGACCTTTTTCCCATTTGGGTTTCTAACAAGTGTCCTGCTGACTGGGTAGCTTTCTTTTTACTGAGCATGCAATCATTAAATAAGAAATTTGGACTGTTAAGGTAACAGGCTCAACTCTGCTTATTTGCTTTTTGAACTTTACCTATTATTTTTAACAACTTCTAAAACATACATGTCAAATATGTTTTTGGTGAACATAGTGAAACAATTCTACGTGCTACCTTTAAAGAAATGTTACAGCTACAGTACCTTTTCCTTTTTCTTCATTTTATTCTTTTCCATAAGTTATTCTTAAATTTTTATTCCTTGGTAGACAAAGAATAATATAAAGTTCTATTATTTCTAAATACCATATGAAAGTTATATGAAAAACTAGCTGTTCATTAAAACTATAGGTTTTTCTAAATTAACTATCAGCTTGGGTTTTGTTTTTTTGGGTTTGTTTTCTTTTTTGACACGTTCTGTTTATATATCAACACTGAGTGTCCACTGAGAGTAGCCTGGTGTGTGTGTGTGTGTGTGTGTGTGTGTGTGTGTGGTAATGAGAAAAAAATTTACTTCATGTTAGGAAAATAAGGATTCTCAGCTTAAAATCAACCTAAGTGTTTTATGTTTAAATCATTTAATAGAGTTGACCCAAACCATTAATTCATGGTATAAAAAATTACCTGGTTCAATTTCTTATGTTGCAAAACTATAGTAGTCCTTATAATTTAATTTATTATCCATAGACCTTAAGAAACAAAGGTGAAAGGACTCAGTTATATATAATTGATGCCCTCTTCCTTTAAACAAGGGTCTTTGAATGAGTAAATAAATATGCGTCAGTTGGTAAAGTTGGAGGCGAGAAAAAACATCGTGTATGATTTCAATACATTCTCTGCATGTAGCCAAATGTATTTCCAAGTTTTTTGAAAATGTATTTATTTTTCTGAATTGTAATTGTCAATGCTTTTGCAAATTTTGCATAAACCTTAATTTCTCTTTTGAATACTTTTCACATCTGGTCTTTGCCCTTTCTTTTATTATCTTACTTGACAAAGCTTAACCTCAGTACAGACAGTATTCTCCCCCAGAATTGCTGTGCTGAAGTAGACTGATTATCATTGCATAAATATCATCTCCAAATAAGATTTTTTGACTACACACCCGTGGAAGGCACTGAACTAGACCTTGCAATAAATGTTACTGAATAACTTCCACCTCCGTTCATGAGATTTGTGTTGCTCAGAAGTAAGGCAAAAAATTACCTCATATCCTATTCCCCTGCTATTCTCTGAATGTAGATTTATAGTTGGATTTCTTCTTTCTACTTTGTGATCTAGAAACTCTCATTATGAAGTAGTTGTTCTTTCCATAAACTTTTTAGATCTTTGTGAGCTCTCTTTTATTACTTTTTTATGCTGATAGGCTCTGGCATCAAGGAGTCCTTACAAGGGATATCTGTGGGCCTAGTCCTTGGTCATTACAGAAAACAATACTTTTTTTCTTCCATAAAATATAAATTTAGTGCAAATGTGAATCATATGTTAAAGTTCCATTCACTTAATGGAAAGTTTATCACTATCAATTTGGTAATGTTTCAAGTATTTTTGATTTTTAAAATTAATATTGTGTATGGCTACATGATTAGATTTTTAATTTTTAATTGACAAATAACAATTATATATATTTATGGGATATAATGTGATGTTTTGATATATGTATACATTATGAAATGATTAAATCAAACTAATATATCCATCACCTTACATACTCATTTCTTTTGTGGTGTGAATTTAAAATCTGTTCTATGAGCAGTTTTGAAATATATACTACATTTTTATTAAGTACCATCACCATGCTGTGCAATAGATCTCTAAAACCTCCTCCTTCTGTCTAACTAAAGCTTTGTACCCTTTGATCAGAATCTCCCCATCTCCCTCCTGCTAGCCCCTGGTAACCACCATTATACTCTCTACTTCTCTAGTTCAATGTTTTCAGATTCCTCATACAATTGAGAACACACAGTATTGGATTTTGAGCTTGCCTTATTTCACTTAGTATATTGTCCTCTAGGTTTATCCTTGTTGTCTCAAATGACAGAATTGTCTTCTTTTCAAAAGCTGAATAATCTTTCATTGTGCGTATATACCACTGTTTCTTTATCCATTCATCTGCTGATGGATATGTTGGTTGATTCCCCTGGATATTGTGAAAAATGCTGCAATGTACATGTGAGTGGTTAGATTTTAAACATGGTTAAATAAATTGGTTTTAAAAATTAAAGGAAGGGTTTGATAACATTAATTGCTTGCCTGAGTTTTACATCATTTAGAAAATATGTTAAATCGTTTGTGCATGAGAATTTCGGAGGTGTGGGCAAGTAATAAATATACTCATAAATTCATATCTTAGAAGAGGACATTGCCTCATTTGCCCTTTTGCTTTTAGTGTAAAAATACTGCATTCAAATTATGCATTCAGTATTGCATTCAAGGTATGGCATGGAACAAACTGGGATTCAAATCAGGATTTGTCTTGCATGACTTTGGGCAATTCAACCTTTATGATCCTCAATTTCCTAACCTGTAAAATTGGAGCAGCAGTATCTATTTAACAGGGTGGTTGTTACAAGTATTGTAGATAATTCAATGTAAAATGCCTTATACATAGTCAGTATTAGATATATAGTAACTATTAGTACAGCTTTTAGCAGGCCTTGAAAATGTGTTCAGTAATCATTTAGGTCTCTGAAATTATATGTGATCTGTAAATTTTATTAAGCCTATCATGTTTAAAGTGATGGCCTTCCTGCTTTCCTCTTAGTATTCCTATTGCCTCACATTGCTTTCCTTAACCAATTAGTTTACAGAAAATATACAATGTATAACCACAAATGAATTTTTTAAAAGCCTACATAGCCGGACTTAAACATACAAATGAGTCCTTTAAAGTGCCCCCACAGGGGAGCTCTATATTACACCGACATTACTGCCATTGTTTAAGATCATTTTAGAGCTTCCCTTTGAAAATTGCCTTCAAAGACAATATGTGAGCCACCCAAGAAAATCGATTACATTACTTTAGAGTAATTCCTTATTGTAGCTGAAAGAAAAGTATCACCTAGCTTGACTCCCCATTTATTAAAATAAAATTTACCTTGAATTACTCTTAGATTTTGCCCTTTTCCTTTTTCCTTCCTTCCTTCCCTCCTGTTTTTGGTGCCTATCCAATTAGAGTCAAAAAATATTTACTAAGTACTTACTATACGTTGCACTGGTGAGCCAAGATAGATTTGTGCCCTCACGGAGCTTGCATTCTAACATTCATTTCCCTTTCTTCCTAAATAGGACGCCAGCTCACACCCCAGTAATTCCCTTTCCTTCATCCTGTGAGGATTGAGTGGGAAGGTAACTCCATGTGGTTGCTTTCTTACTAGAGAAACTAAAAAGGCCCTGTAGATTCCTTACTTCATGTAGATCTTCCTCCTTAACTCTGGTACTGTCAAGGGCATCTTGACCAACTAGATATTATACTTCCTCATGGGAAATTTGAACCTTGAATGGGATGACACAGAAACAGATTTTATTTGTTCTTATAGCAATGCCAAGGCAAGACTTCCAGATGCTTCCTGTGACTGAGATAGGGACTGCCTGCTGCTTATTCCCATCTTACTTCCTTTTAGTCCTGTAAACAACTTCAGGCTCTTCCAATAAATTGTTATTATTATTATTCCTAGGCTGGCTAGCTAGTAGTCATTTCTGCTGCTGGTATATACAGATAATATGTTAGCTATTATTTCAGCTCTGATGGTGATATTAGGTTTGTGTTCAGAAAGTGTTAGCTCAATTATTTGAATATTTCATTTGATTTTATCCTCACTGTTGTCCAAAAATATATTAGAGAATGCAAAAAGGAAAATGCTGATATGAGTAATACAAAATAAAACTCTCAAATGAAGATAGTTGAGATAAATGAAAATTTGGCATGCAGATGAGAGAATCATTAGACTCAATAGAATTAGGCTAATTAACTGCAAATTCATTTATGAGAAAAAGAAAACTAAAGCATACCTATTAAATACTTCAAATATACTGCCAAAGTTTGTGTTTAAGGAGAAAGAAAATAGAACAGATTTTTAAAAATAAATAATATTTTCTCTCTTTAGGAACTTCCCTACATATTTTTAAGTCAATTTTTACTCTGTTGGCGCATACATATTTTTACGCATTAATGATCTAGTTATAATAATAAAAAACATAAGTAACCATAGAGAAACAGTTAAATAAATTAGGATATGTTCATATGATGCAATGCCATGTAGCCATGAAAAACTATTTTCCATGAATATTTACACATTTGGGAAATTTTGACCAAAGTGAAATTACCTGAGGAGGCAAGAATACCAAATATGAATCATGAGTTATCTAAAATGGTCAAACTCATAGAAGCAGAGTAGAAATGGTGGTTGCCAGGAGCTACAGGAAGGGGGAAATTAGGAGTTTCTATACAAAGGGTATGAAGTTTCAGTTATGCAAAATAACAGAAATTTACTGTACAATATCATAACTGTAGTTAACAACACTGTATTATATGCTTAAAAATTAGTTGTGGGTAGATCTCATATTAAATGTTTTTAACACACACACACAGAACTAGATTAAATATATTATCCCAAATTTGCTTTTAATATTCTTTATTTATTTACTTATTTTCTAGAGATGAGGTCTTGCTCTGTTGCCCGGGTTGGAGTGCAGTGGTGTGATCATAGCTCACTATAGCCTCAAACTCCTGGACTCAAGGAATTCTCCCACCCCAGCTGCCTAAGTAGCCACAACCGTGGCAGAAAACTCTTTATACACACACACACACACACACACACACACTATACACACGTGTGTGTGTGTGTGTATATACATACACATATGCATGAAAGAAATACACCAAAATGTCTACTCTGGATGGTGAATTCATAAGAGATTTTAAAAATTGGAACATCCTTATATTTTCCGAATTCATTGTGAAAATTGTAAAATCTGTAATAATTTTTTAACAGGAGAAAAAAATACACATTTATACTTAGAGTTAAATATTTGGAAACAAACTAACAAAATATTTAAATATAAGGTCAAATGGATTGGACAAAAAGTGGCAAATAGGACTAACATTCTTTAATAGATTACGTATTCTTAAATTCTACAAAATCTCACATGGTACTCTTCTGTGTTTAAGTAACTCTTAATTCTCTTTCTTTTTTTTTTTCCCGTGATCTGTACCTAAGTGTTAAAAATTTTAGAGGGGTATGAGGAACTACCCATTGAATAAAACTAATATGGAAAGCATAGCTGGAAACTTCAGCTACTTAAAGTGATTTTCTGCTTTAATATCACTATTCCACCTTATTTAGGCCCCCAACCAGCCTCATAAATAATCAGTTATCAAATCAACCTAAATTAATTCTACTTATGGGAGCAACCAAAAATTTCAGATGCCTTAAACCATTAAATAAGTCCTTAAATGAATAAACGCAATGAAACCCCACTTGTAATATTAACAATTGGTTATAAACTTAGAAATAGCTACAGTCCAATAGAGCTCAGTATTGCTTATAACAATATTTTTAAAAATTTTAATCAGCACAGTTTTATGTTTCCCCAAATTCTTCTTAATATTGTAAACTGCTGCTGTTGCTGTGGTTTCTTTCCAGATATGGTAATGAACTGGATAAAAATGAAAGTAGTCTGTTGTAGCAAATTCTTCCTTTTTTTTTTTCTTTGATTGTATTCATTGTAGCATTGCTGTGACTTATTGGGATGCACTGGGCAAGTCCATTCTGCCCTAATAAGCAGTAAATATCATGTCATGCAACGTACATTGGATTGAACCTTGTATGTGTTATGTTGAATAGTTAAAACAACAATAACAATAAAGCATCATGGACCTTAATGAGATGGCCCTCCAAATATTTTCCAGAATAATTTGACATGTGTCATAGAATTCCAGAACTTCCCAAATGACTCACAATTAAACCATAGCTCCTTCTAGGCGTGAATACTACCAAAAAGTATCTGAAAATCTTGACTTTGAAACTTTAGGGAGTATATTTAATTTCTCGGGTCTTCAGAAATATGCTTGACTGAACACTGGGCATTCAACTTCATCTTTCATCAGAGCAAGCTGTTGAATGTGAGTTTGTTGATCCATTGGGGGCTGGTTTGCATGTGGAAGAGACCATTCAGGAGTTAACTTTCTTTTAAAGAATAATATTCATTTTATTAAGGTTAGATATTTAAAAACTGAATTATTCTTTAAACTTTTAGGTTTATTTGACAAAATTTACTATTCTGCTTATAAATCTACAATAACTTTTCAGGGCATTTGAATAACTCAGGTCTGTTTACAGGTATATACACCCTTAAATTGTCTAAACTTTGCTAATAGATTTAACATATTTTCTTTTATTTTTAATTGCATCATTGACATGATCGACAAATCTCAAGAATTTAATCATTTCTTATGGATCTAATAAATTAAAATTATAAATATGGAACACTTAAGGTTTTAAAAATGATCTAATATATAAAAGCTAGTACTTCTTAAAATCACATTTAAATTTTAATTTAACTTAAAATTTAACTTAGAATTAATTCTAAGTTAAATTCTAAGTTAAACACACACTTTAACTTAGAATTACAAAGCTGATGTGTTACATTAAGAAGCTGACGCTCTTAAAATCAAGACATATGTAAAATGCCAAATATCCACTGATTCCTTTATAAAAAATAAAAACACAGTGGATGTGATTCTAGCTCAAATCTTTGCCCTTAATACTAGATATGTCAAACTCCACTTGGCTGTCAGTTATGGTGTCAAAGTTTGTGTTCCCCCAAAATTCATATGTTGAAATCCTAACCCTAGGATGATGGTATTAGGTGGTAGGGCCTTTGGGAGGTGATTAGATCATAAGCGTGGAACCCTCATGAATGGGATCAGTACTCATAGAATAGGTTTTGTCCCTCTACCACATGAGGACACAGAAGGAATGTGCCTTCTGTGAGTCAGGAATTGGTCCCTTACCAGACACTGAACCTGCCAGTGCCTTGAACCTGGAATTCCTAGCCTCCAGAACTGTGAGAAGTAAATTTCTATTTCTATAAGCTACCCAGTTTATGCTATTTTATTTTCACAGCCCGAACTAAGACACTGCCTAATAGACATCGCAAACTTAACATATTCAAAACTAAACTCTTGATCTTCTACCCTAAACATGCTCCAACTGCAATCTTCCCCTATCTGTAAATGCCAACTTCTCTCTTAGAGTTGCTCAAGTCCCAAAATTCGTAGTCACCGTGAGTTTCACACTGGCATCCAATTTTGAAATGCTGTTGACTCTACCTATAAAATATGTCCAGAATCATCCCACTGTCATCACTTCCATCATTAAGCCTTTGGTCCAAGCCATCCTCATCCCTTGCTCTTTTGTTTTAGATTTTAAAAATGGAGATGAAATTCACATAGCTTAAAATTAATCATTCTACATTGAATAATTCAGTGACATTTAGTATATTTACAATGTTGCGTAATCACCATCTTCCAAAATATTTCATCATTCCCAAACAAAGCCCATACTCATTAAGCAGTTACTCCTCAACCCTCTTCCCTACAACCCATGGAAACTACTAATCTGTTCTCAGTCTCCACAGATTTACCTATTCCGCATGTTTTGAATAAATGGAATCATACAATATTTGACCTTTTGTGTCTGCCCTTTTTCACTTAGCATATTTTTGAGGTTTATTTCATTCCTTTGTATGATTAAATAATATTTCATTGTATGTAAATATAATGCAATTTATCTATTCATCTCTTGATGGACGCTTTTTCTTTTTAGCTTTCAAACATTTTAATTGTGACCTACACTAAAATATTCATTTTATGCAGCAACTCAGTATACATAGACATACAAAGAAATATAAAAATAAGAATAACTAAAGGTATCACAAACTATTCTTAGCATTATTATGTGCCATGCAGTGATTCTATTCTAGTCTATTCTATCCTATTCCATTCTGTTCTGTTCTGTTTTCTCTCAAAGCTGGTCAAAACTCACTAAATTGATTTCACAAGCCAGAATTTTGTCTTTCCCTGCTGCTTGGGGGAGTTCCTGAAACTGAGTTTCAAACTCGATCCCTTCCTTAGCTGTATCCATTTTGTTCTTTATTCCATCTATTTGTTCTATTACTTACTCTTTTTTTTTTTTTTTTTTTGAGGAAGGGTCTTGCTGTGTTGTCCAGGCTGGAGTTCAGTGGTATGAATTTGGCTCACTGCAACCTCTGCCTCCCAAGCTCAACTGATAATCCCACCTCAGCCTCTCAAGTAGCTGGGACTACAAGTGTGTGTCAATATGCCTGGCCAATTATTGTGTTTTTTGTAGAGAGAGGGTTTTGCCATGTTGCCCAGGCTGGTGGTCTCAAACCACTGGACTCAAACAACCCTCCCACCTCAGCCTCCCCAAATGCTGGGATTATAGGCATGAGTCACCACACCTGGCCCCATCTATTACTTTCTTCATGCTTAATGTTTCGACTAGAATTTTTAAAAAAATATTTCTTTTTCTTGCTTAATGCCTTGACTCTTGCATGCATTTTGTAACAGATGTCCAGCTGGGCCCCCTGTGCCTACCTTTGACATCTATCTTACAGTTCTTTCTCAACACACTAACGAAATATACGTTTATAACATGTCAATTAATGTCACTCCTCTGCTCAAATCCTTCCATATCACTATGTCACTTGGGCTACAACCCAGAGTCCTTATAATTATGGCCTTATAATTATGGTCTTTAATCCTCACACCCGCTACTGGTATGTTCCTTGTTGCGCCCCGTTTTCTGCTTCGCAGCATACTGTCTCCTTCACATGCTCCATCACAGTCACAGTGGCGGCCCAGGTCCTGCATGAACCAGGCATGCTCTGGCTTTGGGGCCTTTGCGTTGGCCTTCCCTCAGATAGCCTGTGGTTTACCCCTTTATCTCCTTCAAGTCTTTGTTGAAATGCCGGAAACCATCTTATCCCTGCCCTCTAATCCAGATCCCTGAACTCTATATTTTTCCATAGCACGTGCCACCTTGTAATATGCTATATGATTTATTTGTGTAGAAGCAGACACATTCTCCTAGAAGAAGATCCTGAGATAAAATTTGAGCCCATAGTTATTTGGGAATTTACTCCAAGAAAAACTGACAGGGGAGTAGGGTGGCAAGTCAGGTGGAGGCAGATTATTAAGCAGATTATCTCTGTGGACAACTGAGGCTCAATTGCTTTCTACCAAAAGGTGAGAAAAACGGGGTGTGGATCGACCAGACTCCCTCTGTCCTTGGTTGAGAGCTGCTTTCAGGGCTTCCACAGTCATTTCTGCCTGGCCTTGAGTGTGGGTGGAGTGTGTTTCTCGTGCTTGGGCAGAGAGTTGCAGTTGTTCACAGTTAATGGTCTTCAACCAGTGAGTGTAGAGGACATGTAAACAAGCCACTGGTCTCATCAGCTATACTTGATAATAATGTTTATTGTATTTATCTTCTGACTAGAAAGCAAGGTCTGCAAATGGAGAGACTTTCTCTGTTTTGCTCATTTGTGTCTCCACGGTTTTCAAAATAGTACTCAGCACCTAGTACTACTCCATAAATATTTGCTGAATGAATGCATGAATGAATAAATGATCATCTTAAATATTCTATATTCATTCTACATTTGCTTGGCTTGAACCGTGTTTCCTTTGGGAGGCGCCATTTTGTTACCTCAAACACTTTTGAGGGTAGCTTTCTCACGTGATGCTTTTGGTTGCCTTCTCAGTTTGCTGAAGTTGTTAATAATCAGAGTTTCTGGTAAAGAAGCAACTGGTTCTTTGTGATGTGGATAGGACAAACGGACTCCTGTGCATTGTCTCTGACAAGGATTTCATGACTTAAAGTCACAATTAATCACAGAGTCTATAAGTCAGATTGCTTCATAATCCACTCTCAGGCTATCCCTAATTATTGGATTTTGCATTTCTTTGGCTCATAAAATATGCAGAATGTTTTTCCTTCTAATGTTAGAGACCCTGAACTTAACTAAAATATGTGTTTTTATTATGTAGTTTTAAAAGCTTTTAAAATCTCAACTAAGAATGAAAAATTAATATCTGGCTGAATTCTGCACATCTCACATAGCTTCCAGGGTTATTCTACTGAAATAAACATTTTATCAAATAAAATTTTGTTTGAAAGCTTAGTGAACCAAACAAATTCTGATATTCTCTTGGAAGGAATGTGATGTTTGGCACCCTATTTTCTTGAACTCCCCTATAACTGTAGAAGTCCTGGTTAAACAAAGGAAGTCTATAGGAATGGAAGATTGGCAGAGACCCTTTCAATTCCGACTCTCAGGTTTTCTGTGCAAGAATCTGCTGGCTTCTTTTGGTCTCTTCTTAGACTTTCTAATGCTCTTTAGCATTTTATTAAAGTATAACTATAATCTTAAGAGTCATCATTCATTTTGGGTGCCTGCTATATGCAAGACGATAGTAATTTGATTTGTCCACTAACTTTTATAGTCATCCTGGCATCATAAGTAAATTTATTCCCATTAAACAAACAGAAATAGGTGCAAATGTGTTAAG
This sequence comes from Cacajao melanocephalus, assembly GCA_963573385.1. NCBI lineage: Eukaryota > Metazoa > Chordata > Mammalia > Primates > Pitheciidae > Cacajao > Cacajao melanocephalus. Next base: position 40,365 of record CAUYLG010028984.1, read on the forward strand.
TTTCCAGTTAATTCAGCTAGTAAGTAGCAGAACCAATATTTGAGCCAAGACTGTTCTAAATCTTCTGGGGTTTGAATAATGCTTTATCATTAATGGATATTCAATAAAGAACTACAGTAAAGAGTCAGCATTTAATGTAAACAATGTTACTGGTTTTGTTTTTGTTTTGAGGAAGCTCAGGATCTAGGATTCAGAATAAAAAACACTGTGTGTGTGTGTGTGTGTGTGTGTGTGTGTGTGTGTGTGTGTCTCTGTGTACTTTAAGTTTTAAGTTCAGAGGCACATGTGCAGGATGCACAGGTTTGTTACATAAATAAACGGTGTCATGGGGGTTTATTACACAGCCTGTCTTAAGCCCAATATCTATTAGTTGTTTCTCCTGATCCTCTCCCTCCTCCTACCCACTGCCCTCCTGAGGCTCCAGTGTGTATTGTTTCCCTCTATGTGTCCATGTTTTCTCATCATTTAGTTCCCACTTGTGAGTGAGAACACGCAGTATTTGGTTTTCTGTTCCTGCATTAGTTTGCTAAGGATGATGGTCTCCAGCTCTGTCCATGTTCCTGCAAAAGACAGGATCTCATTTTTTTAATGGCTGCATAGTATTCTATGGTGTGTATGAACCACGTTTTCTTTATTCTATCTATCCCTTTCTGCTCAAGGAATTCTCTCATTAAAACTATTATGGTGGAGATAAAAACTTTTGTCCAATAGTTTTTACCTCTCACATACAATACTGGTGAATTTATTAATTTAACACTAGATAAAAATAATAAAGTGTTTCTTTATCCACTTTATTTTTATGATCTAGTGTTAACAAATTCACCAGTATTATATGTGAGAGATAAAAATTGTATTGGACAAAGTTTTTATCTCTAACATAGCAGTTTTAATGAGATAATTCATTGAGCTTAATTCAGCTATGTAGTTTTATCCACAAAGGACACATGAATGAACCCATTGTGAGGGAATATGATGCTGTTGCAAATGTCCTTAAAGGTTCCTAGATAGTCTCTAGATAGAACAGAATAAAGGGCAGGTGGGGAAAGATCGCCAGTAGCACTCGTGCTATTGTGGACATGTTCAAAGTAGTAACAGAGATGAGAATTGAAGGACAAAGCCCTATATCAATTCTAAGATCATGGTTTTGTCATCTGTTCCCATTATTTTGGCCAGAAACAAAATATGCTTTCAATGACACCAACTCAGGTGAGGTGAAAATATTAATAAGAGAAACAGAATACCAAGGCATTGGACTATCTGGAAGCTATAAGGGCAAGAGAATATCATAATAGTTATAATCACTCTATTTTTATAAGAAGCAATATGAATGCAATATTTGTCTGTCAGCTAGACCTTCTTATTTATATCATGAATACATCTTTGAATAATGTTTCTGAATTGAATGTGTTTATACGGTAAGTGATACAATTTAGGTAATTGCCAGAATCCTGAACATGTTTTGGATTGCTTCTCAATTCCCATTTCTAACTGCTGCTTCTTTCTCTGGGACTCGAGATGCAAAATTTGAGGATATGATTTTTGTAGCCAGTTTCCCCTATTAATGAGATTAATCCATATTAGATAGAAATTAAATATTAAATTAATCTATATTAGACAAATTAAATATTCCCTTTGAAGTCCCCTAGTGTGATGTTTCTAAAGCAATGTTATGATTTGTGTAAATTATATGCTCTAAAAGACTTTGAATAACTTAATTTAATACTCTACATTCAGAAAAAGTTTCGCAAAATCATCACAACAAGATGAAAATCTAAACTATTTAGAATTTTAGAAAGTCACCAGAAAGAATGTTCCTTACCCTTTCACAATGTGTTTTCTAATATTAATGCCATGCATTGAGCATAAAGCTGTCCTCACTCCTATTCTAATATTTCTCCTTCTGCCTCATAAGGCCACTTCTTTACTCATCAACTGCCATTATCTACTGATACATGCTCTAGCTATCATCCTAGCCCATGCTACTCAGTTCCATCAGACTCTGTGGTATATTCTTTGGGAACTGAAAGGCAGGATAGCCTGCTAGGGACTGCAACTAGATAGTTCAACATTCTGATTGTGAAAACTGACAGGCAAAATTGCTTACCAGTACTAGATCTCGGTTTCTCATGGAGTTAGTATATAGCTCTTAACATGGTTTAAGTACTAAGTGGGACTTTATAGGCAAAAAATAGAGGACATTGCCTGGTATATACGAAGTTCTTGATACAATTAGCAAATATTTTTCCTTTTTATTCTAAGATAACTTCTTTTTGACAAAGTAGAGATTCTTTGACTCCTAGAGTCTGTAATTTCACCCTGAATTTCCCCAGATATTTTTATTTTTATTTTTCAATTTTGCTCTTTTAGTTGTCTGACTAGGTATCCTGCTGTGTAGATCAGAAAATAACTATACATATTTGAAGGTTTCTTTAGCCATGTACCCATTAATCTACTTTTGAAAGACTGAGTATACTTACTCTTTTGAGTATATTCGGCAACTAAAATCCCAGACATACCATTGATTGTCTATATGCTATAGATTTTTCTTTCTCTTTAATGTAAATCATGATAGGAGACAACTGGAATCCTTTTTTTATTGGTCCTGTTACTGCCTAATGAAAGCAATTTGTTCTTTTGAGACCTTGTTCCCTTTATGCATCTTATGTCCTCCCTTAGTTGGCTTTGCTTTTAGGCTGAACGTCAACTGACTTCTCTTATCTCTGAAAGCAAGCGTGATTTTGTAAGCCTTGTGGTTGATAGTTTCTTTTGTCTATCTCGCTATCTTCTATCTATCAACATTGATTGATTAATTGTGCTTTTTTTTTTTTGTTCTCCTGTGAACTCTGTGCAACTTTTTGTGCAATGATTATGGCCCAAAGTACTGGCACTGTTCCAGTTTTGGCCTAACCAATAGTGTTGAGAAATGCTGCTGCTGAAAAATTACCTTGCTTGTTTTACATGATATGTCTATTAATGCAATCCGATATAGCATTTGCCTTTTGGTGACAGTGTTACACTGCTGAATCATATTCAATTTTTCATCCATTATTTCTTCCCTGGTGAATCATAGTACATTTGTCTTTATTAGCCCTCACAGTATTGATTTCCACCCTTTCCTTCTTCTATTGATATCAAACCACATTTTAATCATATCTTCCAAACTAGATTCTTGGGTCTTAACATAAAATATGTCCACGTGGGAAAACATTTTTAATCAATTTAAGCAAGATGCATTCTGTTTCATTCTGTTATAAAGTACTGGGTGTATAGATCTTGGGGAACAGTGGGAAGAACTCGATCAGTGATTGACATTAATTTTCTTTTGTCTTGAAGAGGGCTTTGTAGATATATTAATAAATAACCAGTGGCAATTGGTTTAGGTGAATTTACCATGGAGAACTAAGTGAAGATTTTATGCTTACAGACTCTATAGAATGGGCAGAATTGTACTTATCATCAACCATTTATTGAATGTGTACTATATTTAAGGCATCATTTAAGTGATCTTGAATAGAAAGGTTTTCTTTTTGTGAAAGTTTAAACACATATCCTCAGATTACATAAGTATAATAGGGGTTTTTTTGATATTTATTTTCAGCCACTTAAATATTACAACTATGCAACATTTACAGAATGCAACACATTTTTTCAGAATATGAGTACAATGATGTTATATTTCATATTTCAAATTATTTCCTTTAGTCTCTATATTTTAGAAAATAATTCCTTTCCCAGTTTTTATTAAATAATTGGCTATTTGTAACTTAGCCACTAGAAACTTTCAAAACTTAGTCTTATATGAAAAAACTTTATTTTAAAAAATTAATAGAACATTAAATAACTGAGTAGGCTCCAAATTACTAGCTAACAGTTTACATCTCAATAGAAATGAAACATTAGAAAGTTTCATGACAGAACTGCTACACAGAATGATTAATTGGATCAGATTTCTTTGACATATGACTTTGTTTTCTTTATGGCTTCATTTATTTGTAGCCTCTAAAGGGGTGTTTCAGTCATAGTAGCTGTAGGCAATTCATTATTCCTTTTAAGAATAAAAAAAATCAAAATGACAACCCTTTATTTTTAAACGATCAGCTGCATTGTCCTTGCTATTTCTAATGATAGCTATTTGTTGAAAGTGACTGTAAGAGCTGGCATAACCTAAAAAGAATATTGGTTGTATCTCCTCCAGCTGTGAAGATTTTTCAAATAGAAAAAGCCTAATTTAATTTGGTTCTCTAGTTTTTATATTTAAATTCACAAGAGAGCTCTGCAGTAGTGTCAGGTAGGCTCAATCAAGGTGCGCTAGTTTGATACATCATTGTAAAATCCTGACGCCATCTCACAGGGCTGCTGTGGTGACTGTGTTCACAGACGGAAAACATGAAGGCAAAAGGCTCTGTCTGCTTCTTTTGAGTGTAATTTACAGTGCAACTTAAACTCTGGACCTGTTTAATGGTCCTAACAGCAGAGTTTCTAGGCCAACGACTAAATCAGCTGCAGTGCTCTGCATTCGCAGACAAGCCTTATGATTTACAAAATTTAATAAGCTGAGCCCTCATGACATTTCCCCCCAAGATTGTGCTTTTATAATCGCTGCCAAGAAGATTGTCAAAAGAGCATATACCCATTGGCATAATGAAACCTTACTGTCTTGTCTTTTCCTTTTTTTTTTTGGACAAAGGCATATAAATAGGCCCCTACTATTGTTAATTCATTAACAGTGAATAAATTCTAGAGCAATCCTCTTGCCGGATCTGATAATACATTAGTGACTTTTTGCATTGCTTTATGGAAGTGATATTTCTTGGGTAGTATTTTTGTTGAGTGTCTGCCAAATAGAGTACAGACGAAGGTCAGATGACTTAACGGTTTCTCATCTGTACCCTGATGCTTTGTCAAGGTTTGTCATATGTCAGAATCCCTTGTCACAACTTGAAAGTGTATCTTTTCTACTGAGGGAACATGTAGTGTCTGGTTTGGGTTTCTTTGTCTTCATTTTCTTTGAAAGGTACAACTATTTAGCAGCTTTGCCTGAGAGGCTATCACTGTATCAGCCTGGGTTGTGCTGCTTTGTTATATCAGATGGCTCTTTGAGGCCAAATTTGGTTTTCAAATAGGAAAACAAAAGCACTTAGATGATTCTATTTCATTAAAATAGGCACTACTCTAGCCATGCTTTGGTAGCCTCTGGTATCCTGGCTTGCCCGTTGCGTGATATTGCTAAGTGAGAAGCCTGCAAAAATCACAGCCTAATCTACCTGGAATTCCTGGCTTGGTTCATAGCCGTTGGGTAGCTGGCACATCTAGTGGTACTATTTGCTATTAAATAAAATTATAATATTTATCAAACATGAATTGGAAGTAACCCTGATGCTACTCTTTTGAAGGGATGTTGTTTCTGTTGAGGTTGTATACAAAAAAAAAAAAAAAGAATCTTCTTTTGTTTTAAGCATATTTGCTCTTCCTTTTAAAGATACATTTCCTGATACCAAAATAGGCACATACTCCAAATCTTTAAATTGTCTTCTGTGTCTTGTTTCCTGTCTCCCATTGTTCTTGTCTCTTTTATTTCTTCCAATCAAAGTCTTGTTTTCCACATTACACAACTCAAGTTCATGTAGATTAGTTCTGCAGCTTCCCCTCCCCCATTTAACTCAATCCTGGGGGAATAGTATCCCTATTACAAATGTACACATTTTGCTGTGTTTGGGAAGATTGGCTTAAATATAACGATAAATGTGAGAAAAACAGATATATTCTATTATCATAACCTGACTTTTCTATTTTCTTTTCACTACAGGGAGTTTTCATGGGTGCATGGCAAAACAAATTGCAATCACCTGGATATTTTCCACTCTGGATCTGTCATTCTGAATGATAAATGTATTTATTCTTTAGCTGAGAATTAATATATCTGTACATCTCTCTATATATACACACATATATCTTTCTATATGCAGGGGCAGATGATAAGCAACAACTAAGGAGAAAAAGTTGAAAATATTTTTTTATGAGATCAATGAAAAAATGTTTTATGTTCACATTTAAACGTTTAAGGCCTGGGGTAAGACAGCTTTTAAGGTCAACCAGAAAGGAAGATTTTCTTCTCATAAGCATGTATCAACAGTCCTTGGAAGAGCAGTCGGCACTAGCATAATTTAATATGCCTTCTCTGTGAAAAGAATGCCTTTTTGACATCATGCCACAACTTGTGCTTCAACTGAAGATTTTCAGGTGGTCTATGGTTTGCTGCATTGATTTCCTTTTATCATTTTAGTCACAGTTTCTAAATCCCTTTTTTTCTTATGTGCTCTAGAAACAAGGAAAATAAAGACTCATACAAAATATGTATTCCTCTGGCATTCTCTTTCCATACTGCAAACAAGGAATAGTTGCTGCCCTGCAGATGGTTAGGCAGCCCCATTCTAGGATCTGCTGAAGCTGGAGGTTAATTGCGGCTAGACTGTGGCATGGTTCCTTGGAAATTCAGGCTTGACAAGCAGAGCGGACAAAGGATAAATTGTATAGCGTCTTCTACCAGCAGGGGCCGCTGCAGAGCAATAATAGTTGAGATGTTTCTTTAGTTTGTTCTTCCGAAACAGAACATGTAAGAATGTTAATTCTGTTGAGGCAAGAGATTTGGGGGAAGGGAAAATAACAGGAAATAATGAATACAATTGGAATCAGTGAGGCAAAATAAAGTCAGCTTTTAAGAAGTTTTGCCAGAACCATATGTCGAAATAATGCAGATTTTGTATCTGCATTTTACGTGTTGCTTGTGCACCTGTATATGTAAAGCAACATATAAAATTATTGGAAAAAGAGGAAGGAAGCAACATTAGAGGAGTTCAGGATTTGTACATGCAAATCTAACTTTAAAAGAAACTTTGAAAATCATAAATATTTTTGGAAATATGACTAGAACTATAACAGTCAAGACTGCAGAAAAAGCATCTCTTCACTCTCACCGTTCTTCACCCAAGACAAACCACATACCTTGAATATAGAGTAGTAAATTTTTTTCTGGGAAGGTTTCTTCTCAGAAAAATAAATCAAGCATTTGTATACTTTTCACATTGTTTGTTTTTAAAGACAGTTTTCTGTGGATTGTGGTGTTTTAAAGATATATGGAGGTTGCACAGGTGGGTACTACAGTTATATGTGTACTGAAGAAAGTTATCTGGAATATATGGACTCATGCTGGTACATAATTCTGGAAGGGGAAAATTAAGCTATGTTTTTTCAAGGGTGGAATTTTTCCTCTGTATTTGGAATCTTGAGAGTTGTGAATATAAAGATATTGCCCTGGAATATCTCTTTCTCCAAAGTTTCAGAGCTGAATAAAGGTATAGAAAAGAAAACACCAGGATGCTACCTATTGACCATACGTCGATGAAATTTTAATTCCGTATGTAATTCAGAATAGCCTTATTTATTTAAATAGATCTGGCCTTTTAAGCAATTACGGTAATAGTTTTAGTAATCAAAAAGTAAAGGGAAAGTGTACAGATAATTAAGAAGCTGGAGCACCTGTTGGCAGAATCCCATGGGGGAATACCGGCTCTAATAGAAATGCATTTGCTCTATCCAGCAGTTCAGGAATATCAGCTAAAATGTCATGGCAAATGAAAGAAAAGAAATGGAAGAAACTGTTGAGTTTAGCTTTATATAAATACAGCAAACACTTATGTATGCATTGGATTTTCTGATACCTAACTTAAACTAGTATTGATCAGAATACTTTTTAAATGAATCTGGTACCTTGAAAGTGGTCCAGAAAGTTTTTATGAAATGATATGTTATCATTCCTTCCAGGTATGAACAGGGATTAGCTGAAAAACCGGCGGAAAGCTAATGCATGAGTAAATCAGGTTATAAAATTGATACCATCTCTGAAAGTCTTCAAACATTCAGGTCACTTCGACGAAAACTTATTTAGCATCTACTAACTGCCAGATACTGTGTTAGGAATTAGCAATCATTAGAAGAATAAGACAGTGTTGCTATCCTAACGGAACTTAGAGGCTGGTGAAAGGGATCTCAGTGGATTTCAAAACAATGAGAAAAGTGCTATGAAAGAAATATTCCCATAGAGCCACAGAAGTTCAGGGTGTGTGTGTGTGTGTGTGTGTGTGTGTGTGTGTGTATGCGTGCTGAATGCTTAGACTGGGAGTGAAGACAGGTTTTCCACTGGAGATGGTTCTTGCGTTGATTTTTAAGGATTAGTAGCCATTAAGGAAATAGAACTTGAAATTACCGTAAAGGGATTATTTTACATGTTCTACCACCTGGATTTTTAAAAACCATTTCATATATGAGATTCTATCTTATTTTTCAGAACCTTTGAATTAAATCTCTCCAAGGACAGCCTGACACTTCAAAGAATAGGGTTTAATCATTCAACAAATGTGGTTAAGAAATTCTTCTGTTAGCTTATTATAGTAAGAGGGATATCCATTTTTTCATTGACAAGCAAGTAGTGAGCTTCTACTATGTTCTGCTACTGTTCTCAGCACTGGGGTTAGAGCTGTGGATAAAGACTTTCCCTGCCCTTGTCAATCTTATCTCACATTACATAGGCTTAAATCAAATCTATGAACTGCAGCTTTTCTAGCTTATAAAACACTTTTGCATGCATAGTGTTATTTAATTTACAGTCATTTGAGACGGTGACAGCATCTGCTTTGCTCCCCTTCTCTGAGGCAGCATGACTCACCTGCACATCCACAAAGCAGTAAATGTGAGGCCTTGAATCCCAAGACCACCGCTCCTCCAGCTTGACCCAAGCATGATCCTGAACTTCGGTATTTTGAACTTTAAATCCAATCTTGTCTATGGCCTCTTGGTCAAATTTAATAGGTCAGATTTATTTTATTTTATTTATTTATTTTTTTGACAAGAGATCCTGCTGTGTTGCCCAGACTGGAGTGCTGTAGTGCGATCTCAGCTCACTGCAACCTCCACCTCCCGGATTCAAGCGATTCTCTTGCCTCAGCCTCCTGAGTATCTAGGATTACAGGTGCCCACCACCATGCCTGGCTAATTTTTTGTATTTTTAGTAGAGATGGAGTTTCGTCATGTTGGCCAGGCTGGTCTTGAACTCCTGATCTCATGATCTGCCTGCCTCAGCCTCCCAAAGTGCTGGGATTACAGGTGTGAGCCACTGCACCCAGCCTTAGGTCAAATGTAATAAAATATTTGTTGTTTCCTGGGACAAGCCTTGTTTAGTATTAAGACTATTACTTCAGGGGGCTTCCAGGATAGTCATGGAGTAGAAGAGTTATACAAGCTTAAATAAATGTGTAATTAGACACTGTGACAAAATGGGAAAGGAAAGGCACATTGTGCTATGAGGAGATATAATGGGGAGGGTTTAGAGGTGAAGGAGGAGCAAGTTATGAAGGTTTGTTTATGTGAGTATTTAGGAAGAGTGTTTGAGTGTGTGTAAGAAAGAGAAAGATGGAAAAGATAGAAAGATAGACAGATAGACAGATTGATTGATTCTAGGAAGAGGAAAGAATGCAAGCAAAAATAAAGCGAGAGAATGTGTGAGATGAGGACAAGGCTAGAGAGAAAAACAGGGCCAGATCATGTGGGGCCTTGTAAGATCTTAAGAGCCATGAGAAGCACTAGAAAGCTCGAAGTGAGAGGATGACAAGATCAGATTTGAAATACAATACTGGTTGTACTGTAGAAAACCAAATGGAGGCCAGGTGCTGTGGCTCATGCCTGTAACCCCAGCACTTTAGGAGGCTGAGGGGTGCAGATCACCTGAGGTCAGGAGTTTTGAGACCAGCCTGGCCAACATGGTGAAACCCTGTCTCTACTAACAATACAAAAATTAGCCAAGCGTGGTGGCACATACCTGTAATCCCAGCTACTTGGGAGGCTGAGGCATGAGAATCACTTGAACCTGGAAGGCGAAGGTTGAAGTGAGCCAAGATCATACCACTGCACCACTGCACTCCAGCCTGGGTGACAGAGTGAGACGTCATCCCCCCAAAAAGAAAGAAAGGAAGGAAGGAAGGGAAGGAAGGAAAGGAAGGAAAAGAAACTAATTGGAGTCAAAAGTAGATGTAGAGAGACCAGTTAGAGATTCATTACAGCAGTGTGAGGGAAAGATGATGGTAGTTTGGACTGGAATGGTGACTGCAGGGACAAAGAGAAATGGATAAATGTCAGAGATATTCAGGAGGTAAAATCTTATGGCTTATGAATGAACTGGATATGGAAGTATAAGGATTACCCATATATTTCTGGATTGTACAAGTTACATTAACTCAAAAAAGTAACAATGTAAGAAAATCAGGTTTAGGATGAGAGAAGATTGAGTTCATTTTAGAGCGTGAACAGCTTGAAAAATGTTTGCACCAATGGAGATTTAAAAGTAGAAAGCAGAGTTTGTAGAACAAGAGACCAGAAGAAAGGATTAAAGTGAGTACAGACATTGGGGATTATTAATTTACACGTGGGCATGGAAGCTAGTCATGGAAGAGAGAATAGACTGAGAAAAGGGCTTGAAAATGATGCTACCAATAGCTAAATATTAACAGCCAAGTAGAGCAGGATGGGTCAGGAAAGAAGATCAAGAAGGATTAAATAAAACAAAGTAACACAGGAGAATGTGAGTGCTGTTACTTGAGCTGGGTACAATTTCTAGACTGAGGGAGTGACCATTCTTAGGAGTGATTTCTAAGAATTCAAGAAGGGTAATTTCTAAGAATTCGGCTTTCAAGCTGAAAATGCCAACTGAATGTGCTCAAGGTGGAGTGACCACAACAGAACTACGGACTGCTTCAGTAAGGTGACGGACTGGGAGTGAGTTGGAGAGAGTTAGAATTAAAGAGGCTGATGGCAACCCAGAGACAATGAGGCTGAACTTCTCTACTCAGAAATGTCGCTCAGACCTGGGGCGGGGTCTGAGCTAGATTTTAGTTTATTTAAAATAAAAAGAGGGCCTTGGGCATTCTTAAGGATGAAAAGAATCCAGTTGAGAGGGAGAAGATGAAGATAAAGGAAAGAGAGTGGATAGTCAACAATTTGTTAGAAGAAAAAGAAGTGTTCTTAGGCAGTAAGGATAGAAATCAAAGTGCACAAACAAGGTACAAGGATTGACCTAATACAGAAGAAAGGATCTTTCTGAATCATAAGAGTAGGGAAGCAGGGGAAGAGGGTGAGTGGGTTGCAGACAGCGGCAAGTGATGGACTTCCCATGTGGCACCTTCTTTTTTTTTTTCTGTGAAATGGAAATGGAGGCTATTAGCTAAAATTGAGATGGTGGTTGGTGCTGGTATATGGTCTCTAAGTTATTTTGTTTTATTTTTCTGAGATAGAATCTTACTCTGTAGCCCAGGCTGGAGTGCAGTGATACCATCTTGGCTCACTGCAACCTCCGCCTCCTGGGTTCAAGCAATTCTCCTGCCTCAGTCTCCCAAGTAGCTGGGCTTACAGGCATGCATCACCACGTCTGGCTAAGTTTTGTATTCTTAGTAGAGACAGGGTTTCACCATGTTAGCCGGGCTGGTCTCAAACCCCTGACCTCAGGTGATCCATCCGCCTTGGCCTCCCAAAATTCTGGGATTACAGGCATGGGCCACTGTGCCTGGCCTCTAGGTTGTTTTAAACTTAGTTTTCTCTTATGGAATTTGACTTGGTTTATCCTTCATGCTCTAGACATCGTGTGCAGCTTTTCCCTGTCCAGATGTGGCCTTGGAAGTTGGGATGGGTTTGGGGTGGCCAGATAGCCAGGAGACCCAGAAATATCTGGATTCTACACCAGCCTAAAGTCAACTTCCTAAATGAGGGATATATGCAAGTAACTGGAAAGGAAAAAACAGTGGCACTGTATTGCTAAGTTGACTTGGGACCCAGACTTCATCAGGAAACATTCTGGTAAGCTAGATTGCAGCACATGACCCAGAGGTCTAAAGCTCTGTCCTGGCCAGCCATGCCACCCCCGCCATGAAAACACAAGTAAACTTGAATTTTGCCTGACCTCGTGTAAAGGAGAGAGGGATATCTGATACTGCGCATGTGTCCTCACTGCCTTGAACAGACTGGCCTCAAGCCCAGCATGGGACAAAAGTCCTGGCTTAGCTGTTACAGTGTAAAGAGCTCAAGCTCTTCTGTTACAAGACAGCCCTCTGTGCCAGGGGCAGCATCCAGAAGGTAGAACCCCAATCAGCTATGCTGGAGAGACTGCTCACATGAGACGGATCTTTTATACCTGGCAAACTTACCTGGACTTTTCCCTGCAAATGCAGTGCACATCCCTGACTCACATAGATAAAAACTGTCCACAGATCTTCAATTTAATGGAAATTTCTGGGTTTGAGGTAGATGTTTTCATGATTCAAGTAAGTTATTAATATGCTTTCCCACCTAACATTAGCCAAATAGTTCAAATACATTAGCATTAAAACATTCTTCGTTGACCTTGCTGATCCAGGTGCTACCATTTTTTCTTCTCTTTCAATGTTAAACTTCTTCAAGCCCCACGCTAGCTGCCTTTCTTTTCTCATTGCCTAAGTCAGTCCCATCCATCTGCCTTCTACCCTAGGTAATAGTCTCAGAATTCACCAGTAACTTTCCCATGATCAAATCCATGGTTTGTTGTTGTTGTTGTTGTTGTTGTTGTTTTAGTGCATCTTTGATAGTTGTAGGATTGGAGTTCATTCATCTGGCTTCCGTGGTTCTGCATCTTTCTGGTACAGCTTCTGTTTAAATACTACTCAGTCGTATCTACTTGTTCCTTTACCTCTTCCCATTCCACTTCCATGGATAGTCATTAAAATTTTGCCACCCTCTGTATTTCTTTTCTTCCTGGAAGACCTTGCATGACTGCAACTATTACCTCCATGCAGACAATTTCAAAATTTATTCCTCCAGTTCTGACATTTCTTTCCAGCTCTGGTCTCATCTCTCTAGCTAAATTATTCCTTGAGCCTACTGGATGCCCTGTCTTTATCTCAAATTCAGTAAATCTAATGCTGAATTAATCATCTCTTTGACTTAGCTTGTTTTTCAGTAGAATGATTAGACAATCACCGATGGTGCAGCAGAAGTTTTCTAACTGTACTGATCATCAGAATAATTTTGTTGTGAGATGATGAACTCGGTATTCTGAACAGCTCTTCAGGTGATTCCAATGATTAGCGAAGTTGGAAGCACTGGTCTAAAGACAGGATTATCACAGTAATTGATCTAGGGTCTCTTGTAGTCTAGGATGTCGTAAGTCAATTCTGTACAATCTCTTCCCTTAAACTGGCACTGACATTTAATAGCAATGTGATCCTGAGCAAGCTATTTTATTTCCTTGAGCCTCGGTTCTCTCATCTTTAAAAAAAATATTGTGATGAGTGAGGTTAGATATATGAAATACACTGCTTAGTGACATATATATAGCAGGATCTTTCTAATTCCCTTGTCTGAACCTTTCTAATCCATTCTCCACACCACTAACAAATTGATTTTCTGTGTTACATTTCTTTTGTCACTCTTGCTTATAATCTCAGTGGTTTTTCTGACTTTCAGCAATGATACTCAGACCCCTGCTCCAGAGGCAAATATGTCTTATCAAGAGTAATTTGTGGTGTTTAAATGCCTTTAATTTTTGATTTAGCATTCATGTAATTTGAAGTCTCAAACAGGTTGCTTTCTAAAAGTATGGATGTCAGTGGTTTTAAAATTTAGGTCACATCCCCTCACTGAACACTATTTTAAAAATTGTTATCTTTTATACTACTCCACAAAAATGCATTTGGCCTTGGATAGCAGAGAACTGTGTACTTACAATGAAAATATTAGAAACAGTGGAAATAATAGAAAACAATTACACTATACAAGTATATGAAATACTTTATCTGCATACATTTCTGGGAATGGGCCGCTGGGCAATTCAGCTAGGTCCACCTTGGCTCTGAGACATATCCCCACTAAGCTTGTAAAGGATTGATTTTAGATCAGCCTTTGTGCTGAAAGCAGGAAAGGGAGAGAGGGCACGAAAATTTTGGATGCCTGGATGGAATCAGAGGTAGCAAAAATAACTTTAAATGTCTTACTAGCATGATTTTATTGTGTTGGCCTCTTTCAATCCGTGCAGGTCATTTACTTTTCATGTTGTCAGGTACATTTTCACTCTGCTTTTTCTAGTTCACATTAATGGTCAGGATTGAAGAGTGCAGCAGGTCCTCAAATAACATCTTTTTGTTCAATGTTGCTTTCTTATAATACTGATAAGGGGGAAAAAATGATTCTGGGCTGAGGCCACCATCTGTGTGGAGTTTGCATGTCCTCCCCATGTCTTCATGGGTTTTCTCTGGGTGCACCGGTTTCCTTCCACGTCTGAAAGATGTGCATGTCCGTGAATTGACATGTCTACATTGTCCCTGCATGAGTGAATTTGGGTGTTTGTGAGAGTGTGCCCTGCGATGGAATGGAGCCCTGTTCAAGCCCGGTTCTTCCTGATGCTCTGACCTGCTGTAACAGGCTCTGGCCACCCCAGACCCTGGACTAGAATAGTTGGGTAAATAATTATATTACTTGTTTTTATTAATCTTTCTTAAATATATGTATATCTCACATTTATTTCAATGTTTGATGTTGGAAGTGTTTTGGTCTTTAAAATTTTGTTGATGTTTTTGTGACCAGAAATGCATCATGGTAACTTAACTCTGGTTTATGTCAATTAGTCTGTGGTAATATTGGTTTGGTTTTATACTTTATTTCACTTATAGTCACACTTTCCAAAAACTTATCCACGATGTTAAGTGAGGACTTACTGTACTGTTATTAGCTGTTTGTGGTATAAGTAAAAAAGCTTTCCCTGGAACACTCTATCTATACCTAAGCCCTCTCCCATACAAACACCAAGACCTTAAAGAGGAAGGGATGGTTGGCAGCCATTTTTAAACATTCTTATTCTACATGTACATTCTTATTTTTAGTTGCTATATATTGTTTCAAGGTATGGCTTTTCCATAATTTATTTTAAAACATTCTTATTGATGAGCATTGATTTTTTTTTCATTATTGCCAACAATGCTATAATAAACATTCATATATATGATGCACCTATGGACACATATGAACATTTTAAAAAATTATTCCTGGAAGTAGTGAAGGGAGACTCTTCTAGGCCTGGGTCTTCTCACTAAGTCAGAAACACTACTAATGGTCCCCAGAGTAGCTTTAAAGAAAAGATGCAAGTAGTAGAGTGAGAAAGAAAATGGAGGTGATAATTTCCTTTTTCTTGTAATTATTATGGACTTTTGCAAGAATTTCATATTTTTAAAGTAGAAATTTATGCTGAATTTTTAAATTAAGAATTAGCAATGTAGGAAGCTAACCACAGTCTTTGGGAGAAAGAAAATGTGAAACTAGCCCTTGCTGACTCCCGTATGATTTGGCTGTGTCCTCACCCAAATCTCATCTTGAATTGTAGTTTCCATAATCCCCATGTGTCGTGGGAAGGACCAGGTGGAGATAATTGAATCATGGAGATGGTTTTCCCTGTCCTGTTCTCATGATAGTAAGTTCTCATGAGATCTGATGGTTTTAAAAGGGACTTCCCATTTCACTCAGCTCTCATTCTTCTTCTCCCTGGCACCATGTGAAGAAGAATGTGTTCACGTCCCCTTCTGCCATGATTATAAGCTTCCTGAGGCTTCCCCAGCCATGCTGAACTGTGAGACAATAAAACCTCTTTCCTTTATAAATTAGCCAGTCTTGGGTTATGTCTTTATTAGCAGCATGAGAATGGACTAACACGGAAAATTGATACTGTGGAGAGCAGGGTGCTGCAATAGAGATACCCCAAAATGTGGAAATGACTTTGCAGCTGGGTAACAGGCAGAGATTGGAACAGTTTGGAGGGCTCAGAAGAAGACAGGAAATATGGGAAAGTCTGGACCTTCCTGGAGACTTGGAGGGCTCAGAGGATGAGGAAAAGTCTGGAACTTCCTAGACACTTGTTGAATGGCTTTCACCAAAATACTGGACAATGTGATATGGACAATGAAGTCCAGGCTGAGGTGGTCTCAGATGAAGATGAGGAAAGTGTTGGGAATTAGAGTAAAAGTCACTCTTGCTATGCAAAGAGACTGGCGGCATTTTACCCCTGCCCTAGAAATCTCTAGAACTTTAAACTTGAGAGAGATTATTTAGGGTGTCTGGAGAAAGAAATTTGCAAGCAGCAAAGCATTCAAGAGAATCAGAATATAAAAGTCTGGAAAATTTGTAGCGTGACAATAATGGTGATAGAAAAGGAAACCTCATTTTCTGGAGAGAAATTCAAGCTGCCTGCAGAAATTTGCATAAGTAATGAGGAGCTGAATGTTAATCATTAAGACAATAGAGAAAATGTCTACAGGCATGTCGGGGACCTTCACAGCACACCCCTCCCATCACAGACCCAGAGGCCTAGGAGGGAAAAATGGTTTTGTGGGCTGGGCCCAGGCCCCTCTTAGTCTAAGCAACCTTGGGATATGATGCCTTGCATCCCAGCTGCTTCAGCTCCATCAGTGTCTAAAAGGGGCCAAGGTACAGCTCAGGCCATGGCTTCAGAGGGTGTAATCCTTAAGCCTTGGCAGCTCTCACGTAGTGGTAAGACTCTGTGCGCACAAAAGTCAAGAACTGAAGTTTGGGAACCTCTGCCTAGATTTCAGACAATGTATGGAAATGCTTGGATGTCCAAGCAGAAGTTTGCTGCCGGAGCAGAACTCTCATGGGGAACCTCTGCTACGGTAGTGCAGAAGGGAAATAGGTCAAAGCCCCCACATAGAGTCCCCACTGGGGCATTGCCTAGTGGAGTTGTGAGAAGAAGGCTACCCTCCTCCAGACTCTATAATGATAGATCCACTGACAGCTTGCGCTATGTGCCTGGAAAAGCCTCAGACACTCAACACCAGGCTGTGAAAGCAGCCAGGAGTGGGGATGTACCTTGCAAAACCACAGAGGCAGAACTGCCTAAGGCCGTGGGAGCCCACCTCCTGCATCTGTGTGCCCTGGATGTAAGACATGGAGTCAAAGAAGATCATTTTAGAACTTTAAGGTGTAATGACTGCCCTATTGGATTTTGGACTTGCATGGGGCCTGTAACCCCTTTCTTTCCCATTGTATCTAGGAAATAACTAACTTCCTTTTGATTTTAAAGACTCATAGTTGGAAGAGATTTGCCTTGTCTCAGATGAAACTTTGGAGTTGGACTTTTGAGTTAATGCTGGGATGAGTTAAGACTTTGAGAGACTGTTGGAAGGGCATGATTGTGTTTTGAATTGTGAAGACATGAGATTTAGGAGGGGTCAGGGGGTTAAATGATATAGTTTGGCTGTATCCCCACCCAAATTTTGTCTTTAATTGTAGTTTCCATAATTCCCACATGTCATGGATGGGGCCAGGTAGAGATAACTGAATCAGGGTGGGGGTGCAGTTCCCCCATCTTGTTCTCATGATGGTGGGTTAATTCTCCGGGATCTGATGGTTTTATAAGGGCTTCCCCCTTTGTTTGGCTCTCATTCTTCTTCTCCCTGCTGTCACATGAAGAAAAACGTGTTTGCTTCCCCTTCCGCCATGATTATAAATTTCCAGAGGCCTCCACAGCCATGTTGAATTATGAATCAATTAAGCCACTGTCCTTTTTAAATTACCCAGTCTTGGGTGTGTCTTTATTAGCAGTATGAGAATGGGCTAATACCAACCTCTAGGTGTTTAGGATGGCCTTTCTCTGAACCAACCACACAGCACAGACGGAAAAGCTTTAGGTTCTTTCTTTCAACATGAAAGCCATATGCTTATAGTGAAAATATTATATGCCTTAATAGACCCATTCACACACAAAACTCTTCTATGTTAACCACACACTTATTTCCCCCACAAAAATGTTAACCTTCAAGTTAGTGTTATAAAGAAGTGATGAATGGGAACTCAGTGCTTTCCATGCAACTTATTCCTGCGAAAGCCTCCTTCTTTGCTACTGTCTCCTCTCAGATCTTCTTGCCCCTCTTTTTCATTCACCCTCTCACTTGCAGACCTGGATGAAACCTGGCTTGTTTCTGTAAAATTTTATTTCAGAACTTATAGAGAAAGCTGGCTGAGGAACTTGACCTGCCACTTATGCCTTGGGCTGACCTGAGGAAGGGACATAATTTCCCAGAGCCTCAATTTCCCTACCTATGAAGTGGTGATGCAGAAATTCTCATCTACACCATTACTGAAGGAAGCAGTTGGTATTCTGCTTGAGATAATAGTGATGTCTGTCTATTACCTAAAGCTCCTGCTGTGACTCCTGGTGCATGCTAGGTACTGGAAACATGTTTGATGATTTCTTATCATATGTGTGTTAGTTGATATCTAATCACTTTCCTTTCTCGTATAACATATGCTGCTGAAGGAGGGAGGAGGGAATTAGAAGGAGATAGCAGAGATTGAAGATTTCCCCTTACTTCCTGAGGTCTGCTTAGATCTCTTTTGCTTGTCAGGGTTTTTTTTATTTTTTCACTTTTATCTTGTAGGCAAGGCAAACATACTATTTATAAGATATTTGGATTTCTCCAACCCTTATCATATTTGTTTTCACCTCCTTTCCACCAGAAAGGCCATAATGATGGTCAAAGTGGCTTGCACAAAAGGAAACTCTCAGTGGGAGAGAGCTCCTGTCCACTAGCTCAGTGGTCCCCAACGTTTTTGGCATCAGAGACTGGCTTTGTGGATGGCAAATTTTCTGTGAATTGAGGGTAGGGGTGGAGGACAGTTTGGGGATGAAACTGCTGCACTTCAGATCACAGGGCATTAGTTATATTCTCATAAGGTGTGCACAACCTGGATCCCTTACATGCATGTGCAGTTCACAATAGGGTTCACACTCCTATGAGAATCTAATGCCACCGCTGCTCTGACCCCTGCACTAGGGGACCCTTGGTGGGGGGGTCCCAACTAGCAGACCTAATAAAACAGACTCTTTCTAAGTGAGCCTCTTTCCTACACGGGGGACCCTGCACTAGCTCATTTAGAAAGATCCTGTGTATTAGGGCACTGTTCTTTAAGGGCGACTCTTATTTGGTTTGGTCTGCTCACTGTAAACAACAGAGTCTTCCTCCTAACGTGAAAATGTTTTCTTGATTTGTTTTCCTAGAAGATGTTTATACATGTCTTTTGAAAAAAATTTAGAAATGAGAGTAAAGTATAAGAAAGTTATAGAAATCACTTACAAGATTACCACATGAAGATTCTTTAATTAACAAAAATTATTTCACTTTATGAGGATACTATAATATTTCTCACCAGACTCTTATAAGTTGTTTAGCATTTTTTCAAAAAAAAATAATAATAATGCAATGACGTATATCCTTATATGCCTCGTTTTACCCATATGTCCACATCTTTTTTCAATAAATTCTTACATGTGTAATTTCTTGATGAAGGTATCCATTTATGAAATACTTTTAACACATATTTTTGACATGCTTTTCATAAAGGCAAATACCAGATCACAAAAGATCTTACAAGTCATTTACAGGCATTTTAGATTTAATGTGAAAATAATGGTGAACCAGTGAATTATTTAAAGCAGACATGTGATGTGGTCAGACATTAATTTTAGATAGCTGCATTGGTCGAGGTTCAGTAGTGGACAACGGAACTCTCTGGCCAGTTCTAGCAGAATGGGATTTATTACTGGGTAGTAAGCAGCTTACAGACTTGTTGCAAGGGCTGGAGAAGCTGGCTTTAGGCTGACTTTCAAGAAACAATAATCATGCAAGTCACACTGCCATGCTTGCTGGCCAAGGAACTGCTGTGTCTGTGGCCACCACCACCTACTCAAGAACTACACCGCTGTGGTCACACAGGAAAGCTGCTGAATTAGGATCTGTAGCAGCTACCATGGCCTAGGCTTGGCAACTAGAAACTTAGGAACCAGCTGGACATCTGAGTAATGTTTCCCAATCCTGGCTGCACGTCAGAATCACCTGGAGTGCTTTACAAAAGTACTGGTACTTGGTCAGCACCCCCAGAGACTGCATTTAATTGATCTGGAGCAGGGCCCGGCCATGGTGTTGAAACAAAACAAAAAAGCTGTGGGTGATGTTTGTGCACAGTCAAGGTTGAGAACCATGGCAGAAGGACAGCCGTGAAAGCTGCCGCTGGAAAACCAAGCAGCTTCCTTGACAAGGCTTTCAGATGGCCTGTGTGGCTGCCATTTTCCCATACTCACCTCTGTCCTCTAACCTGGAGGGTGATTCTGCTTGGAAGTTCTGTGTGTGAAAAACACAAGATGGAAGGTAGACTGGGAAATGTAGTCCTTAAACATGTCAGCTTCTGTTCGTTCTGTTCACGTGAAGATTATGAGGGGTGTTGCCTCAAAGGATAAAACGTTTGATATGAGAAGACCAGTTGGGAAGCATAGAGAAGCCATTGCTAGAAGTTCAGATGATTAATGAACAGGGCTGATATAGGTCATTGATAATTAAGAAAAGGGCAGAAAACCCTATTTAGAGGATAATTAAAGAGGTTGAACTTTAGATGTGCAGTTGATGAAAAGGGAAAAGGAGGATAGCTAGAATTTGAAGTTTGGTGTTTTGCTGAATGGACCACTGGTCCTAGCAAAAATAGGTTGGGGTTTGGTGAAGAACAATATATTCAAGTTTAAACACGTTTAGTAAATAGTTTGAGAGCCAAATCTGCTTACTAAAAGAGAGAACTGAACTGGAGAACGAGAAACAGTTGACTTTTAGATTGTAACAAATGCCTGAGCGTTGATGAGGTCATCTTGGGATAGGATCTGGAGCAGAATAATGAGGAACTTCAATATTTAAAGCAAGGACAGAAGGTGAGGAACCCACACAGGAGACAGAGGAAAACCAATAGAATGTGATCTTGGCCGGGCACGGTGACTCACGCCTATAATCCCAGCACTTTGGGAGGCAAAGGCAGGTGGATCACAATGTCAGGGGTTCAAGACCAGCCTGGCCAAGATGGTGAAACCCTGTCTCTACTAAAAATACAAAACACAGCCGGGCATGGTGGCTGGCGCCTGTAATCCCAGCTACTCGGGAGGCTGAGGCAGAGAATTGCTTGATCCCGGGAAGTGGAAGTTGCAGTGAGCCAAGATCACACCACTGCACCCCAGCCTAGGCAACAGAGCAAGACTCTGCCTCAAAAAAAAAAAAAAAAAAGAAAAGGAATGTGATCTCAAAAATCAGGGAAGAATAGACATTTCTTCAAAGAAGACGTACAGATGGCTAATAAGAACATGAACAGATATACTTCATCATTAGTCATTAGGGCACTGTGCATCCAAACCACAATGAGATACCATGTCACATCTACTAGGATGGCTATTTTAAAAGATAGACAGTAGCAAGTGTTGGCAAGCACGTAGCGAATTTGGAACCCTCATGTATTGCTGGTGTAGCCACTTCAGAAAACAGTTTGGCAGTTCCTCAAAAAGTTAAACATGGATTGACGATATGATTCAACAATTCCAAACCTAGGTGTATACCCAAAGATAACTGAAAACATATCTACATAAAAACTTGTATGTAAATGTTCATAGCAGTATTGTTCATGATAGTCAAAAAGTGGAAACAACTAAATTGCCCATCAGTTGATGAACTGAAAAATAATACGTGATGTATCCATGCAATGGAATATCATTCAGCCATAAAAAGAAATAAAGTTTTGATATATACTACAATATGGGCAAATCTTCAAAACATGCTAAGCTAAAGGGGCCAAATATAAAAGGCCACGTATTATATGATTCCGTTTACATGAAGTGTCCAGAAAAGGCAAATCTATAGAGACAGAAATTGGGTTAATGTTTGTCAGGGGATAGGACAACAGGGAGTGACTGATAATGGGTGTAGGGTTACTTTCTGCGGTAACAAAGTATTCTGGAAGTAGACAGTAGTCATGGATACACAACTTTGTGAATATACTAAAACTCACTGAATGGTATTATTTTAAAGGGTGAACTTTATGGCATGTGAATTCCATCTCAATAAAACTGTTATTTTATAAATCTCAAGGGAATAAAGCGTTCAAGAAAAAATATCTAGAGGTTAAAATGTCAATTGTTGCCAAAATGCCAAACTTCTATTGCAACAAATAACATTGACAAGAGAAGTTTCAGTTACGGGGTGAGAAGGCAAACATACGGAGGAGTACGTGGGAAGTAAGAAAGTATAGACTCTGAGTATAAATAATACTTTCAAGAAATTCCATGGAAAAAGGAGGAGAGAAATAGGGCAATAACTGGAGAGGATCTGAGGAAAAAAAAGACACCTGTATGTGCTGTTTTGTTTTCATTTGGGCAGGAGAGAAACTCATGGATGACTCAGTGCTGATAGAGAAGATGCAATAGCGAAGGAATACAGGAGAGGAAGACACAGACTGCAGTCCCTTTGAAGTCAGGTGGTAGGGCTTGGAGTTTGAGAAGAGTGGCAACCAAAATAACCACTTTGAAGAAAAGAGAGAGTTAAGGAGGAAATAAAGCTGAGGGTCTCCTTGAGGATACAGGCCTTGGATTGATGGTAGCACTCATTCATTCATTCTACTCACTCAACACCTACACTGTCCTAAGGATAGCATACCCAGTGGTATGCCCTTTAAAATTGTATATGTTTTTATTATTCAATGGCAGCCTAGGGCTGGGGTTTTACAGACAGAATGAATTGGCAGTAAATTGGGACAGTGAGGTGAGATTTGAGAGCTTTGGCAGGTGAGTGACTAAAGTGAATGTCCAAATTGTCTAAGACTGGGATGCAGGGGGGCGTGGGGGAGAGAGAGTTTAAAAATTAGCTAATAAAGAAGAAAGTGGAATAGTGAAGCAACTAGACGTTTTGATGACGTCAAGTAATAATAAAAAGGAGTGTGATATATTGCATGTTTTGTCAATGCTGTCGTGCTAAATGTTATAGTTTATATTATCCTCCCAACAATGACTATTATTTTCACAGGAAAAACAGATGCTTAGAGAGATTAAGAAACTTGCTTGTGCTTACACATTCTGAACGTGGCAGAATTGCTCTTAGCCTAGGGCATCTGATGCCAGGCACTTCCTGTGACCATTGAGCTACTTTGCAGCTACAGGTATTTTATAAGCAGCCAAGTGAGGCAACTGGAAGGACAGAACTTGTGGTTATTAAATCATAATATTTTTGTTTAGGAAACTAGACATGAGCATTTCAAGTGATGAAAAAAGACCAGGCCTGCTCCGTGAGATGTGGGGAGCAGAATTAGAATGGTGGGAAAGTCATTGAAATTATGGAAATAAAGTAATGTTTGAAGGCAGCTTTTGGATGTATTGTCCATGTATACGCTCAACTTTCTGAGAATGATGGCAGAACTTGGAATGGGGAGGAAGACTGCGAATTAAAGTGCTTGAAATTCTCTTTCATTTTCTCTCTCTCTGAAAAAAAAAAAAAGAAATATCTGCCCAGAATTTAATTAGATGCATCAAGATTTACCCTGTGGAAAAATCAGAAAATCTGGTATAGTTGTAAAAAATTTTACATTCTGCTTTGATTTCTTGATGAAACCTCAGGAAAGACTGGTCTCAATCATGTTTGGTATTTGATGAAGTTAATGATTTTCTCAGTGGAAAACAAGATTTGATGCCAATACATACCGATGGCGATAGCAATGATTCACAGAGACATATGGAGTCTTTTTTTATTCCCAAAGCTATCAAAAATATCAGGCACACTCTAGTCCCAAGTCTTTTCACTTGTTCCCTTTGTGTGGAACATTCTTCTCTCAGACATCTGTATAGATCACTCACAACTTCCTTCAGATCTCTGCGCAAATGTTATCTTCTTAGAGAGGTCCCCTGATCTCCTTTGCAAAATGTTACCAAGCCCTCCCCTCAGCAGCTGCTATCCCCTGCGCCTTACTTTACTTTTCTCCATTACATTTCTTACCATGTGACATAATGTGTGCTTGTTTATCGTCTGTGTCTTGCACAGGGCCCCATGCTCCACAGGGGCTGGGACGTGGTCAGATTTGTTCACTCCTGTTATCCACAGTACCTAGAACAGTGTCAGGCACTGAAAATGTAGATGTGCTGAATGAATGTTCCATCTGTGTACAGTACAAACTTTTGTCTGAGGATCTCTAGAAGAGGAGGGCGTATGTTTCCTGGGTTATTTTCCTTCACTATTCATTCCTAACTACTGCTTAAGGCTTCTCACGCATACTTCTGGCCTTGCCATCACCACGCTGCAAGCTGCTGTCCTCTCCCCACACTGCTTTGCCTCAAGCATAAATAAAGCCCATTTATTTCCTTCTCTAAGGCTATACTAACATGTTTTACTAAATATATGAGGCTCTCATAGTAGTCAGTTCTTATAATTCTATGTTGGAGTAAGTTCTTATAATTCTACATTGGCTCAGCATTAATTCTGAATACAACTTTGTCACACCAGAAGCAAGATTCAGTGGCCCTTGACAGTTTCCAGTTCTACACCGCACCCAGCTGGCTCAAGCGGCGGCCAGAGATAAGAACCTAGAAGCATCTATCCCACTTAGTAGGCTGGGATGCCTGCTCTCCTGCTTCCTTTAAACAAACCATCCAGGCATTTGATGCAGACTTAAAGTGACCCACATTCTGTTCCTTTCTACATAACTGCCACTGGCTACACACACACTCTCTCTCTCTGCCTGACTCTTCGTTCCTGCCTTGCGGGGGATGGAGGCTGACCTTTCCACTCATTACACCCTCTCTTCCCAGGATCTGTGAGTAAAAATCTTTGAACTTGTTTCCTACTGTGATGGTGTATTGAATTTGTGCCTTCTATCTGAAGAACCACGGGCTGCCCCAGGCCATTTTCCTCAGGATGCCAGGGAGAACATAAAAGCGAGCTCCTAGTGCCAGAGCAATGGTCAGGCAGGCATAGACTGGACACGGGTCAGACAAGAGCCACAAGGGCATCTGCCAGGATAAACAAGTTTCCTATGTGAGGGCCTCCCTGATCTTGGGTCGAACAACTAGGCATGAGGCCGTCTGCCAGCCAATAAAAAGATCCCGCCAAAGGCATGCTGGAAACACCCACATCCATCTTGACATTATTTTTTTCCTGTTAGAGCAGGATTGCTAGTGGTTCTGATGCCAGAACCCCAACTTAGCAGGGGGCTTGCAAAAGACTCATAAGAGGATTACAAAGCAAAAAAAGAAAACTGGAAAGTCAGTTAATTTGTCATTATCTGTCACAAGGGGTTCCTTGCTGGATTCTTCTCTTGACTCCAGCCATCCCATGGGTTGATGCAGTCTGTGGTCTGTTCTTCCTCACATCAGAACCTGTCTTACCCTATGAATGTTGAACCCAAAGAAGACAAAAGAACCACTCCTTTCTTTGGCCAGAGAGATGATAAATTAAAATTCCCCAGCATTAGAAAAAAACATAAGGAGAAATACTTAATGTAGGTGATGGGAGGATGGAGGCAGCAAACCACCATGGCATGTGTATACCTATGTAATAATCATGCAAGATCTGCATTTGTACCCCAGAACTTAAAGTGAAAAAAAAAAAGAAAAAAGAAAAATGCAAGTCAATAAACTTTCATTGCCCAAAGACATCACCAGATTTCTTCACTATGTTATCTTACTTGCAATTACACTACAAATTATTTCCAAGAACTTTAATTTTCCATAAACTAAACAAAGTGATTTTTGAGCATTTATTCTACCTCAACACCGTTTCCTTTCCATCACACCTCTCTCAGAATTTTCAAATGTTATCCTTCAGTATCCTTGAGGGATTAGTTCCAGGAACCCCTATGGATGCCAGAATTAATGGATGCCCGGCTCCCTTATGTAAAGTAATGTAATATTTGCATATAACCTACACACACCCTCTTGTTTACAGCTGATACTTGAACAACATGGGTTTGAACTGCATGGGTCCACTTATACTTTCTTCTGCCTCTGCCACCCCTGCGACAGCAACACCAAACCCTCTTCTTCCTCCTCCTCCTCAGCCTACTTCACCTGAAGATGATGAGGATGAAGATGATCCACTTCCACTTAATAAATAGTAAATATAGGAGCTGGGTGTGGTGGCACATGCCTGTACTCCCAGCTACTCAGGAGGCAGAGGCAGAAGGATTGCTTGAGGCCAGAAGTTCGAGTCCAGCATGGGTAAGTATTTAAAAAAGTATTTAAAGCATATTTTTTATTCTTTATAATTTTCTTAATATTTCCTCTAGCTTACTTTATTATAGAAATACAGTATATAATATATATGACATCCAAAATATGTGTTAGTTGACTATTATCAGTAAGGCTTCCTGTCAACAATTGGATAATAGTTAAGCTTTTGGGAAGTCAAAAGTTAAGCGCAGATTTTTGACTGTGCGTGTGTGGGATTGGCATCCCTAATCCTCACGCTGTTCAAGCATCAAACAATACCTTAAATCATTTCTAGAGTACTTATAATATCTAATACAAAGTGAATGCCATGTAAATTATTGTTATACTGTATTGTTTATCGGTATTATTTTATTTTGATATACTTCTTCCTAGTATTTTTGATCTGCAGTTGGTTAGAGCTGCAGATGTGGAACTCTCAGCTAGGGTGGGCCGACTGTTTCAAAAACAACCTTGGTGCACGTGCTCTCTCTTTTTCTCCAATGAAAGAATCACCCTGCCTGAGTATAGAATTGAGGGTACTAAAGAGTAAAATCAGAGTCACAGAAAAGAATGTAGCAATTGTAATAACCAGGTAATAGATGGAATTGACTTAAACAAGAGTGATTGTTGGCTATTGATTGATATGGAGAGAAGTGGATAAATTTGACAGGTATTTCAGGGGTTTGATACATAGGAGTTGGAAAGTGAGTAGATGTGGGATCAAGGCTGAGGGACACCCACAGGTCTTGATTCCTGGTTTGGCAAACTTTTGGTGAGGTTTCAATATTTCCAATTCAAGTGTTCTCATTTTAAAAAAGTCTACCAATTCAACGCAAAACCTTTATATTTGTTGGCTTCATATTTCTATTCCTATACACCTTCCAATACAGCAAAGATTGTGGCTTTCATATCCAACTTCAAAGATAAAAGCAAAACCAAAGGATATAGAAGCATCTTTAAACCCTTTGTAACCTCTGAAACTTTTTGCTGTTTAATCATGCACAAACAATGATGGATTTCTTTAATCATAAAGCAGAAACGTTTTATTTATTTTGTCAATAGAAAACTCTTCTAGACATTGTCATATGGTTTTGATGATGATTGCATGTTACTTGATCATATATTCTAAGCAACATAGACCATTTGATGTGAGGCAATATTTTTTAAATTATATTTTAAGTTCTGGGATACATGTGCAGAATGTGCAGGTTTGTTACATAGGTATACACGTGCCATGGTGGTTTACTGCATCCATCACCCCGTCATCTACATTAGGTATTTCTTCTAATGCTATCCCTCCCCCATCCCCCCATACCCCGACAGGCCCTGGTGTGTGATGTTCTTCTCACTGTGTCCATGTGTTCTCATGGTTCAACTGCTATTTATGATAAGAACATGTGGTGTTTGGTTTTCTGTTTCTGTGTTAGTTTGCTGAGAATGATGGATTCAGTGTCATCCATGTCCTTGCAAAGAACATGAACTCATCTTTTTTATGGCTGCATAATATTCCATGGTGTATATGTGCCACATTTTCTTTATCTAGTCTATCATTGATGGGCATTTGGGTTGGTTGCAAGTCTTTGCTATTGTGAACTGCAATCAGCATATGTGTCCATGTGTCTTTATAGTAGAATTATTTATAGTCCTTTAGGTATATACCTGGTAATGGGATTGCTGGGGCAAATGGCATTTCTGGCTCTAGATCTTTGAGGAATAACCACACTGTCTTTCACAATGGTTGAACTAATTTACACTCCCACCAATAGTGTGAAAGCATTTCTATTTCTCCACATCCTTGCCAGCATCTGTTGCTTCCTGACTTTGTATTGATAGCCATTCTAACCGGTATGAGATGCTATCTCATTGTGGTTTTAATTTGCATTTCTCTAATGACCAGTGATGATGAGCTTTTTTTCATGTAGTTTGTTGGCCACATAAATGCCTTCTTTTGAGAAGTGTCTGTTCATATCCTTTGCCCATTTTGTGATGGGGTTATATATTTTTTCTTGTAAATTTGTTTAAGTTCCTTATAGATTCTGGATGTTAGCCCTTTGTCAGATGGATAGACCACCAAAATTTTCTCCCATTCTGTAGGTTGCCTGTTCACTCTGATGATAGTTTCTTTTGCTGTGCAGAAGCTCTTTAGTTTAATTAGATCCCATTTGTCAATGTTGGCTTTTGTTGCCATTGCTTTTGGTGTTTTAGTCATGAAGTCTTTGCCTATGCCTATGTCCTGAATGGTATTGCCTTGATTTTCTTAGAGGGTTTTTATGGCTTTAGGTCTTATATTTAAGTCTATAATCTGTCTTGAAGTAATTTTTGTATAAAGTATAAGGAAGGAGTCCAGTTTCATTTTTTGCAGATGGCTAGCCAGTTTTCCCAACACCATTTATTAAATAGGGAATCCTTTCCCCATTGCTTGTTTTTGTCAGGTCTGTCAAAGATCAGATGGTTGTAGTTGTGTGGTATTATTTCTGAGGCTTCTGTTCTGTTCCATTTGTCTATATATCTGTTTTGATACCAGTACCATTCCGTTTTGGTTACTGTAGCCTTGTAGTACAGTTTGAAGTCAGGTTGCATTACGCCTCCAGCTTTGTTATTTTTGCTAAGGATTGTCTTAGCTGTATGGGCTCTTTTTTAGTTTCATATGAAATTTAAAGTAGTTGTTTGTAACTCTGTGAAGAAAGTCAATGGTAGTTTGATGGGAATAGCATTGAATCTATATACTACTTTGGGTAGTATGGCCATTTTCGTGATACTGATTCTTCCTCTTAATGAGCATGGAATATTTTTCCATTTGTTTGTGTCCTCTCTTATTTCCTCGAGCAGTGGTTTGTAGTTCTCCTTGAAGAGGTCCTTCACATCCCTTGTAAGTCATATTTTTAGGTATTTTATTCTCTTGGTAGCAATTGTGAATGGGAGTTCACTTATGATTTGGCTCTCTGTTTGTCTATTGTTGTTGTGTAGGAATGCTTGTGATTTTTGTATATTGATTTTGTATCCTGAGATTTCTCTGAAGTTGCTTATCAGCTTAAGGGGTTTTTGGGCTGAGACAATGAAGTTTTCTAAATATATAATCATGCAATCTGCAAAGAGAGACAATTTGACTTCCTTTCTTCCTATTTGAATATGCTTTATTTCTTTCTCTTGCCTGATTGCCCTGGCCAGAACTTCCAGTACTGTGTTGAATAAGAGTGGCAAGAGAGGGCATCCTTGATTATTCTGGTTTTCAAAGGGAATGCTTCCAGCTTTTGCCTATTTGGTATGATATTGGCTGTGGGTTTGTCATAAATAGCTCTTATTATTTTGAGATACTTTCTATCAATACCTAGTTTATCAAGTGTTTTTAGCATGAAGGGGTGTTGAATTTTATTGAAGGGCTTTTCTGCATCTATTGAGATAATCATGTGGTTTTTGTCATTGGTTCTGTTTATGTATGTGATGGATTGTGTTTACTGATTTGCATATGTTGCACCAGACTTGCATCCCAAGGATGTAGGTGACTTGATCATGGTGGATAAGCTTTTTCATGTGCTGCTGGATTCGGTTTGCCAGTATTTTATTGAGGATTTTCACATCAATGTTCATCAGGGATATTGGCCTGAAATTTTCTTTTGTGTGTGTGTATCTCTGCTAGGTTTTGGTATCAGGATGATGCTGACCTCATAAAATGAGTTAGGGAAGAGTCCCACTTGTTCTATTGTCTGGAATAGTTTCAGAAGGAATGGTACCAGCTCCTCTTTGTACCTCTGGTGGAGTTCAGCTGTGTATCTCTGGTCCTGAGCTTTTTTTGGTTGATAGGCTATTAATTACTGCCTCAGTTTCAGAAGTTGTTATTGGTCTATTCAGGGATTTGACTTCTTCCTGGTTTAGTCTTGGGAGGGTGTGTGAGTCCAGGAATTTTTCTATTTCTTCTAGATTTTCTAGTTTATTTGTGTAGAGGTGTTTATGGTATTCTCTGATAGTAGTTTGGGTTTCTGTGGGATCAGTGGTGACATCCCCTTTATCATTTCTTATTGTGTCTATTTGATTCTTCTCTCTTTTCTTCTTTATTAGTCTGGCTAGCAGTCTGTCTATCTTGTTAATCTCTTCAAAATACTGGCTCCTGGATTCATTGATTTTTTGAAGGTTTTTTTTTTGTGTGTGTATGTGTCTCTAACTCCTTCAGTTCTGCTCTGATCTTAGTTATTTCTTGTCTTCTGCTAGCTTTTGAATTTGTTTGCTTTTGGTTCTGTAGTTCTTTTAATTGTGATGTCAAGGTGTCAATTTTACATCTTTTCCACTTTTTCATGTGGGCATTTAGTGCTATAAATTTCCCTCTAAACACTGCTTTAGCTGTATCCCAGAGATTCTGGTATGTTGTGTCTTTTTTCTTATTGGTTTCAAAGAACTTATTTATTTCTGCCTTAATTTCATTGTTTACCCAGTAGTCATTCTGGAGCAAGTTGCTCAGTTTCCATATAGTTGTGCAGCTTTGAGTGAGTTTCTTAATCCTGAGTTCTAATTTGATTGCAGTGAGAGACTGTTATGATTTCTGTTCTTTTGCATTTGCTGATGAGTATTTTACTTCCAATTATGTGGTCAATTTTAGAATAAGTGTGATGTGGTGCTGAGAACAATGTATATTCTGTTGATTTGGGGTGTAGAGTTCTGTATATGTCTACTAGGTCCACTTTGTCCAGAGCTGAGTTCAAGTCCTGAATATCCTTGTTAATTTTCTGTTGATCTGTCTAATATTGACAGTGGGGTGTTAAAATCTCCCATTATTATTGCATGGAAGTCTAAGTCTCTTTGTAGGTCTCTAGGAACTTGCTTTATGAATCTGGGTGCTCCTGTATTGGCTGCGTATATATTTAGTATAGTTAGCTGTTCTTGTTGCATTGATCCCTTTACCATTATGTAATGCCCTTCTTTGTTTTTTTTTTTGATCTTTGTTGGTTTAAAGTCTGTTTTATCAGAGACTAGGATTGCAACTCCTGATTTTTTTAGCTTTGCATTTGCTTGGTAAATCTTCCTCCATCCCTTTATTTTTAGCCTATGTGTGTCTTTGAACATGAGATGGGTCTCCTGAATACAGCACACCAATGGGTCTTGACCCTTTATCCAATTTTTCAGTCTGTGTCTTTTCATTCGGGCATTTAGCCCATTAACATTTAAGGTTTATAGGTACAGGTTTTTCCTTTCCATATTTAGTGCTTCCTTCAAGAGCTCTTGTAAGGCAAGCCTCGTGGGTACAAAATCCTTCAGCATTTACTTGTCTGTAAAAGATTTTGTTTCTCCTTCACATATGAAGCTTAGTTTGGCTGGATATGAAATTCTGGGTTGAAAATACTTTTAAGAATATTGAATATTGGCCCCCACTCTCTTATGGCTTGTAGGGTTTCCTCAAAGAGATTCACTGTTAGACTGATGGGCTTTCCTTTGTGAGTAACCTGACCTTTCTCTCTGTCTGCCCTTAACATTTTTTCCTTCATTTCAACCTTGATGAATCTGATGATACGTGTCTTTGGGGGTTGCTCTTCTCGAGGAGTATCTTTGTGATGTTCTCTGTATTTCCTGAATTTGAATGTTGGCCTGTCTTGCTAGGTTTGGGAAGTTCTCCTGGATAATATCCTGAAGGGTGTTTTCCAACTTGGTTTCCTTATCCCTGTCACTTTCAGGTACACCAATCAAATGTAGGTTTGGCCTTTCCACATAGTCCCATATTTCTTGGAGGCTTTGTTTGTTCCTTTTCATTCTTCCTTCTTTTTTCTCTAGTCTTGTCTTTACACTTTATTTCATTAAGTTGATCTTCAACCTCTGACATCCTTTCTTCTGCTTGATAAATTTGGCTATTGATCCTTGTATATGCTTCATGAAGTTCTCATGCTATGTTTTTCAGCCCCATCAGGTCATTTATGTTCTTCTCTAAACTGATTGTTCTAGTTAGCATTTTGTCTAACCTTTTTTCAAGGTTCTTAGCTTGCATAGCATTAGAACATGCTCCTTTAGCTCGGAGGAGTTTGTTATTACCCACCTTCTGAAGCCTACTTCTTTCAACTCATCAAACTCATACACTGTCCAGTTTTGTTCCCTTACTGGCGAGGAGTTGTGATTCTTTGGAGGAGAAGCGGTATTCTGGTTTTTGTAATTTTCAGGATTTTTGTGCTGGTTTTTCTTCAACTTCATGGATTTACCTACCTTTGATCTTTGATGTTTGTGATCCTTGGATGGGTTTTCTTCGTGGGCATTCTTTTTGTTGATGTTTATGTTATTGTCTGTTAGTTTTCCTTCAACAGTCAGGCCCCTCTGCTGCAGGTCTGCTGGAGTTTTCTGGAGGTTCACTCCTGACCCTGTTTGCCTTGGTATCACCAGCAGAGGCTGCAGAACAGCCAAGATTTCTTCCTGCTCCATCCTCTGAAAGCTTCATCACAGAGGGGCACCTGCCTGATGCTGGTCGGAGCTCTCCTGTATGAGGTATCTGTTAACCCCTGCAAGGATATGTCTCCCAGTCAGGAGTCACAGGGTCAGGGATCCACTTGAGGAGGCAGTTTGCCCCTTAGCAGAGCTTGAGTGTTGTGCTAGGAGATCCGCTGCTCTCTTTAGAGAGAGCAGGTAGGAATGTTTAAATCTGCTGAAGCTGTGCCTGTAGTTGCCCCTTCCCCCAGGTGCTCTGTCCCAGGGAAATGGGAGTTGTATCTATAAGCCCCTGACTGGGACTGCTGCCTTTCTTTTAGAGATACTCTGCCTAGAAAGGAGGAGTCTAGAGAGGCAGTCTGTCTATAGTGGCTTTGTCAAACTGCAGTGGATCCCATCCAATTCAAACTTCCCAGAGGCTTTGTTTACACTGTGAGAAGAAAACCACCTTCAAGAAATGGCAGACACCCCTCTCCCCACTAAGCTTGAGTCCCAGGTTGACTTCATACTGCTGTGCTGGCAGCAAGAATTTCAAGACAGTGAATCTTAGCTTGCTGGACTTTGTGGGCCTGGGATCTGCTGAGCATGACCACTTGGCTTCCTGGCTTCTGCCCCTTTTCCAGAGGAGTGAATGGTTCTGTCTCACTGGTGTTCCAGGCACCACTGAGGTACAAAAAGAAAAACTGCAGCTTGCTCAGTGTCTGCCCAGATGGTTGCCCAGTTTTGTGCTTTAAACCCAGGGCCCTTGTGGTCTAGGTACCCAAGGGAGTCTTCTGGTCTGTGTATTGCGAAGACCATGGAAAAAGCAGAGTGTCTGGGTCGATAGCATTGTCCACCAGGGTGCAGTCCCTCATGGCTTCCCTTGGCTAAGGGAGGGAGTTCCCCGACCCCTTGTGCTTCCAGGGTGAGGTGATGCCCCACCCTGCTTCAGCTCACCCTCTGTTGGCTGCACCCACTGTCTAACCAGTCCCCGTGAGATGAGCTGGGTACCTCAGATGGAAATGCAGAAACCACCTGCCTTCTGCATTGATCTTTCTGGGAGCTGCAGACCGGAGCTGTTCCTACTTGGCTGTCTTGCCAGCCACCTGATGTGAGGCAATATTCTTGTAATACAGTAACAGTTTTTAGTTTACAAAGGTGTGTTTCAACAAAACATAAACAATACATCTTTTAAAGTATTTCACTGACCCCTTGAAACAGTTCACAGACCTCCTGTTAGAACTTCTGATTTCTAAATAAGGCAGAAGAAGAATTGTTCTGAGAGATTGAGTAGGTAAAGATTAATCAGATTGGGATTCCAGAGAACACAGCTGAAAGATTTGGGAAAGTGTGGAACAGTGGGGCATGGGTTGGTAAAAACAAGTAGCAAGCGGTTTTGGGGTTGGAGGACTGAGTAAACAAGAAAGCTTAGTTTAGCATCTAACAAAGACGGAGTATGAAGTAGCTGATTTGAAGATTGTCACACAATTCATCCCAGACATTCATTGATGGGAATGGTTTGCATCTCAGAAGGTAAGGAGGACTTGGATTGATTGCAACCCCGAAGAGCTCTAGTCTCTTGCATATAGGAAACTGGCCCTGTGAGGGGAGTAAGCAAGAATTCATATGGATATGGATTGTGGCAGCAGCTAACATATCTTGGAAGCATTCTTTTTTGAATTGTTTCATGTTTATTTTAATATTTCGCCTTGGCATCAGTATTCTCTTTTAAGGAAATGAAGAGGAAACACATTACTCCTTGTTTTTACTAATCCGGAAACAAAAAATATGAATTCCTTAAAAGAAATTCGCAGCCCTAGATCCTGAGAAAAAAAAAAAGGAAAGAAAAAACAAAAAGTAATTCAACCCAATTCTCCTTTCATAATTGTTATTAAAGTGCTTTATTGAATTTATCCCTTTTATGAGAGTCTCTTTTTATTCTAGGCTCCTGGAAAGGACTGTATATGTTTTGTAGAAAGATCTAGATACTTTTGTAACTCTTTTACACATGTCAGCCACAGTGACACTGTATTATGTTGTTCCTGTTTTTTCTTAAAACTTTTTTAGAGATGGGATCTTGCTATCATTACTTAGGCTGGAACGTAGTGGCTATTTGTAGGCACAGACATGGCACACTACAGCTTCAAACTCTTGGGCTTGAGTGATCCTCCTGCCCTAGCCTCCCAAATAGCTGGGACTACAGGCACACTCCACTGTGCTTAGCTTATCTCTGCTTTTCTCTTCATTGGAACTCTGTTGCTTTTCTCCATGTATTTATAAATTAATAAATTAATACTTCATATTTGATCACTATCTGTCTCTCTCTAGACTTTAGGTGCCAAGAGAGTTTGCTGTTTTATCTACGATACCTAACACAGTACCTGGCATGGGCAGTTGCCATTGATTGATTGGCTAAAATATGACTAAGGAACTGTTTTGCCTTTTTCTACTTTATTTTACATATTTCCTATAAAGAAAACATTTCAATCTGTTTTTAAGGCAGAACATTTTCTCGTTTAAGGAGGGAATCTGACCATATCGACAAAGAACAAATTGTACAAGGTGGTTAACAGTGCATGTGTAAATAATTTATGAATTAAAATGTTTTTTTTTGGTGTTAATTCTTCAAGTCAGATATTTACATTGTCTAATTCTCATTGATCTTGTTTGATTTTTCTCTTTGGTGGTATAATTGATCTTCTTTATTGCTGAGAAGGCAAAAGAGATAGGTGTCTGCATGAACTCGTTCTCATGCTGCTTATAAAGACATATCAGAATCTGGGTAATTATAAAGAAAAGAGTCTTAATTGACTCACAGTTCAGCATGGCTGGGGAGGACACAGGAAAGTTACAATCATGGCAAAAGTGGGAGGAGCAAACACATTCTCCTGGTGGTAGCAAGGAGAGGTGCCAAGCAAAAGGGGGAGAAGCCCCTTGTAAAACCATCAGACCTCGCGAGAACTAATTCACTATCACGAGAGTGGGATAAGGGAAACTGCCACCGTATTCAATTGCCTCCCACCACGTCCCTCCAGTGACACTTGAGGATTATGGGAACTATGATTTAAGATGAGATTTGGGTGGAGACACAGCCAATCCGTATCAGTGTTGTTAGAGCTTGGTTTTATTTCTGGCTTCATATGTGACTTTGGGCAAGGCATAAGCTTTGAGCCTAAGCCTCATCAGTTGTAAAATTGGGAAAAACTCATTTGGCTATTTTGTTTCTCCACAGAATGTTGTGAGGATAAAATAAAATAATTAAATATAAATTTTCTTTTGGTAACAGTATTGGATAAACAGTGTACGTTTGTATGCAAATGCACACATATATAATTATTTTGTTCTGGCTATGCCAATTTTTTTTTTTTTTTTTTTTTTTTTTTTTTTTTTTTTTTTTTTTTTTTTTTTTATTATATGAAAAAAAGAAAATAAAAGAATA
>CAUYLG010028985.1:0-24720 GCA_963573385.1 Cacajao melanocephalus
CCCAGAAATGGCTTTGTTGATAAGAGGCCGAGTAAAGTGGTATCAGCAGAGCCTGGAAATGCAGCTGCAGTAAGTGCCTAGAGCCTGCCTTATCTATAAGTTTATGTCTTTCATGACAGCTGTACTCCTCACACCTGGCACGGCTTTATTTCTTATGTATCAGTTTTTCTTTTTAACTTTTTTCTTACTCTGCCTTTGTGAAAACTTTCTTTCAACTAGGTCCCCCCCTACCTGTTAAAACTAGTGTATAAAAGACCACCTAACTTTTTCTTCGGGGCCTAGAGAATTTTGGGGTTAGCCACTCTTGGTTGCAGGCTTAATAAAGGACTCATAATTCAAGCTCAGAGTGTGGCGCATTCCTTGACTTGCTCGGGTACAACATTGCATGTATCTTCTGTGTATGTGTGTGTGCTCCACGTGTGCTGTGTGTTCTGTGTATGTTCCATGAGTGTGTGTGTGTGCTCTGTGTGTGTGTGTGCTTTGTGTATGTTGTGCTGTGTGTGTGTTTGTGTGGGCATTGCCTCCACCCAGGGTGCGTGGATATGTAGCTCTGCTGCAGGATATTGGGGAACTCTGTTGACACCCCCAACTTTGCTCTGATGCTCACCTGTGCCTGGCAGGACAATATTCTCGAAAGCAGCTTTCTTTCGGTGGCCATGATGCTCTCAGCGGCTCTCAGCCGGGACAGCGGTGCCCAGAGGTACAAGTCCACTCAGATCCCCGAACTCATCCAGTGCCTCTTGGTGCGTGCACCCGGGTCCTGCCCAACAGGGGCAGGCACAGCCGTCAGGGCTTGGGGAGGGAAGGGTCTGGCGGGCAGCCCTGCCATGCTGGCTCCTTCTCTGCCCTCCAGCACCTCCAGCAGGAGGAGCCCAACATCCTGACCACCCTGTCCCAGCAGCAGATCACACTAGTCATCGCGGGACTCAGGTGGCTCCCCCTCGGCCCAGGAACGAACGCAGTCCCGGCTTCTGCATGGAGGTTGGGGGTCGCGTGTGCGGTGGTGAGAGGCATGGGGCTGGTGCCAGGGACTGAAACAGCGCTCCGGGAGAACTGAGGCCTGGGCCACGTGCCATCTGGCTAGATGTGCTTTGGTTTACATCCATGATAAGTTGTTAGCGCTGGCACTGGCTAAGCCCTGGCCATGGTCATATACTGAGCCGCAGTCACGCACCGGGTCCTGATCGTGGACGAACACGAAGCCCTGAGCCTGGTCATAGGCCGAGCCCTGACCCCGCCTGCCTGAAGCTCTGGGCGCGGCCCGCTGAGCCCTGACCCCGCCTGCCTGAGGCTCTGGGCGTGGCCCACCTGAGCCCTGACCCTGGCCACAGACTAAGCCCTGGCCTTCCCATGCACAGCCCTAACCCCGACCCCAGAACATTCCCTACGCTTTCTCACAAGCACGTCGGTGAAGCTAGGAGAACTGGCTGAATGTGTCACAGTGGTTCCGACCCTGTCCCCTGCTGGCCTCTCCCGGTCCATATAAACTCCCAATCGTGCCACCTCTCACCCGCAAGCCAGAGTCTCACCCTGTGTGCGGTCCAGACCCACATCCATCATGGAAGTCACATTAGCCTGTGCCTGTGCCTGTTGGGAGCCCATTTCAGCCAGGCCGTTCATGCCAGGACCACGGGCTGTGCAAACAAGTCCAGAACCTTCTGTTTCTCCCAGCAAGCTGCGGACGCATCTCACACCCATGGTCAAGTCCAGGGTCCTGCAGACCTGCCTGAGGAGCTTCTATGTGCTTCCCCCGATGGAGGTGCCGAGGAGCAGCCCCCGTCTTCAGGAGCCAGACCAGGACTTCACGGTGATGACCTGTCCCTGCGGCTGTCGTCCCGGTCTCTCCAGGTGGTGGGGTCTGGGGCTGGGTCCATTTGTCAAGGCTTTGCCTCCTGCAGGTGAGGGGCAGAGGAAGGGCTCTGGCGCTGGGCGCGTCAACTGCAACCATCCAGCAGCTGCGCTGGCTGGTCCCTGGCAGTGGCCCACCCCCTCTTGACCCCTCTTAGAGCTGGCAACAGCTGGAGGGCTGGTGCCAGACCTGAAGAGGGCCCAGTGGGGCACTGCACCCACCACCACCTGAGTCCTGGGAGCCAGAGGCAAACATTCCAGGGGTGTCAGAGATGGGCCACAAGGGCATGACTCTGAGCAGGGGTCCCTTGGCTTAAATAGATTTATTGAAGTATTGTTGACATACAAAACACTGCCCGTGTTCAACAGACACACTTTCATGTTTCCAAGTGTGAGCATGAAACCATCATGAAGCGAAATCTATCACCCTAAAAGCTTCCCTGTGCCCCTTTGGCTCCCTCCTCCTCACCCCTCTCCCCTACAGGATCCCTCCTCCTCACCCCTCACCCCTGCAGGAGCTTTGCTCCTCCTCACCCCTGCAGGAGCTTTGCTCCTCACCCCTCAGCCATGCAGGATCCCTCCTTCTCACCCCTCATCCTCCTCACCCCCACTGTCATCTGTGGGGTTCCTTCTCCTCACTTGTCTTCACTGAAAACACTGTTGGGCGTCTGCAGCTGTGGGCTGCTCTGTGTGGTTCGGGGCTCCGTGTGGATAGAATGAATGGTGAACACTGATCTTGGGCGTCTGCAGCTGTGGGCTGCTCTGTGTGGTTCAGGGCTCCACGTGGATGGGCTCAAATGGGACACACTTATCTTTGTCTGACTTCTGCCTCAGCGTGATGACTTTGGGATCATCTGTGTTGTAGCTTGCAGTGTTCCTTTTTATTACTGAGTGGAATTTCATCTGTGGACATTCCACCATTTGTTCACAGCTCATTAGATGATGGCATTTGGGTTGTTTCCAGCTTTGGGCTTTTATAAATAAAGCTGTTGTGAACCTCTGTGTACAGGTCTTTCTTTAGGCATGTATTTTAACTTGGCGGGGGGCATACCTAACAGTGGGTTAGCGGGTCCTATGGCAGGTGTGTTAGGAAATCACCAAACCATTTCCAAAGAGGCCGTACTGAGCAGCACGTGGCTGTTCTGGCTGCTCTGTGGCCTCGCGAAGGCCTGGCCTGGCCAGTCTTTGAAATGCTAGCATCTAACACACATGTCGGCACGGCTCATTGGGTTCAGCTTCCATTTCCCTCCCGGCTGATGGTGCTGAGTGCTGTCCCAGCACCTGTGTGTCAACCTAGAGCGTCTCTGGGGAGGCATCTGCTCAAACCTCATGCCTAATTTTAAAATTGAGTTATTCGTTTGATTATTATGTAGGTTTTAGAGTTATATTATTGATGGGAGCCCTTTATCAGATGTATGATTTGAGAATATTTCCTTCCAGTTTACAGCTTGCCTTTTTATTCTCTTAACGATGTCTTTGAAGAGCAAAAGTCCTTAATTTTAAGGAAACTCATCTATCTTTCTTGTGTGGGTTGTGTTTTTGGTATTGTATTGAGGAAGTCTCTGTTTTACCCAGGGTCACAAAGATTTTCTCCTCTGTTTTCTTTTAGAAGTTTCACAGTCCTCAGCTTGACCCCTAGGTTCATGTCTTAGCCAATTTTGCCTACTATCGTAAAGTCCCACAGACTGGGCAGCTTATCAGCAATAGACACTGTTTCTCACAGTTCTGGAGGCTGGAAGTCTGAGGTCAGGGCACCAGCACGATCAGATTTGGTAAGGATCCTTCTCCAGGCTGCAGTTGCCAACTTCTTGCATTCCTCCAAGGAAGGAAAAGGGCTACAGAGTTCTTTGGGGCCCCTTTCAAGAGGGCGCTAATCCCACCAATGAGGACTGCACTCTCATGGTCTCACCACCTCCTAGATCCCACTTCTGACATCATCACACTGCGGGTAGGATTTCAGCATGGGAACTTGGGGGTGGAAACAAAGACTCAGTCTATGATCGCCCCTGGTCTATTCTGAATCATTTTGTAAGGTGTATTATATGGAGTACATACGGATACCCAGTCTATCATCGCCCTTGGTCTATTCTGAATCATGTTATGAGGTGTATTATATGGAGTACATACGGATACCCAGTCTATGGTCACCCCTGGTCTATTCTGAATTATTTTGTAAGGTATATTATATGGAGCATATATGGATACCCAGTCTATGATTGCCCTTGGTCTATTGTGAATTATTTTGTAAGGTGTATTATATGGAGTACATACAGATACTCAGTCTATGATCGCCCCTGGTCTATTCTGAATCATTTTGTAAGGTGTATTATATGGAGCACATACGGATACTCAGTTGTTCCAGAGCCACTTGTTGGAAAGATCATCCTTTCTTGGCTTAACTTCCTTTGTAATTTTGTCAAAAATCAACTGGGGGTGTACCATGGTTCTATTTCTAATCTCTTTATTCTGTCCCACTGGTCTATTTGTC
This sequence comes from Cacajao melanocephalus, assembly GCA_963573385.1. Lineage (NCBI taxonomy): Eukaryota > Metazoa > Chordata > Mammalia > Primates > Pitheciidae > Cacajao > Cacajao melanocephalus. The sequence goes on from CAUYLG010028985.1 coordinate 4,337, forward strand.
TTTATGCCAACATCAAATTGTCTCGAGGACCAAGGCGTCTTAGTCCGTTTTCTGTTGCTATAACAAAATACCTGAGACTGAGTAATTTATAAGGAAAAAGGGTCCACGTAGCACATGGCTCTGGAGGCTGACAGTCTACGTCAGGTGGCCTCATCTGGCAGAGGCCTTGCAGGTATCACAACGTGGCTGAGGACATCCCACAGTGGGAACGGGTGTGATAGTGGCAGGTGGCTGTGTGTAAACAGACAGAACACAAGGGTCGACCTCGCTCTCTAGTAGGCTGCTCCAGGGGTAGCTAACCCAGCCCGGTGAGGGTGAGAACCCGTGCCTTCTGGGAGATGCATTAATCCCTTCATGAAGGTGGGTCCCTCATAACCCGAATGGCTCTTACAGGTCCAACTACCTCTCAACACCATGAGACTGGGGACTAAGCATTAACATGAGTCTCGGTGGGGACAGACCAGCCATGTTGGCCTCTGATGTGGTTTGATCTGTGTCCCCACCCAAATCTCATGTTGCAATGTCATCCCCACTGCTGGAGGTGGCGCCTGGTGGGAGGTGATTGGGTCATGGGGGCGGATTCTAGTGGTTTAGCACCATCCCTCTAGAGCTGTTCTAGTGAGTGAGTTCTCACGAGATCTGGTTGTTTAAAAACAGCCAGAATAGCACCTCCGCCCTCTCTCTTCCTCCTGATGTGGGCCTGTAAGATGTGTTTGGTCCCCGCTTGCCTTCTGCCATGACTGTGAGTTTCCTGAGGCCTCCCCAGAAGTAGAATCTGCTTCCTGTACAGCCTGCAGCACCGTGAGCCAATCAAATCCCTTAGCAGAATAAATTCCCAGTCTCAGTTATTTCTTTATAGTAATGTGAGAACTGACTAACACAGCCTCTGTCCAATGGAGGCTGAGAGAGGAGAGGGCAGGGGCTAAGTGCCTGCAGGAGCCTTGGCCACCCTTGGATCTGGGGAAAGCGACTCTAGACCACCTCTTTGATGACTCTCCTTTTCCGTGGCACTTGAGTACGTGGTCGACGCACACTCTCAAACTGGTTTAGATGCTGACTTTTGTTCTCAGATGATCACGCCTTGTTTTTGCCTCTCCAACTAGACTGGAATATTCTTATGATCAGGACGCAGGCCTGGTTCCTACCACACACCAGCCTTGCAGGTGGGGTGCACAGCATGTGCTGGGAAATATCCGTCCGCGGAGTGATTCATGGACTGTCCCTGAAAGAGGCCACTGTACTCCCCGCACTAGCCCCTCCACAGCACGTGCTGTCTCCACTGAACTTTGGGACACTTTGGCCTTAGGTGGCAATGGGGGAGACTGTGGCACTGTGACACACAGGAGCAGCTGCAGTTCATTCCTTTGCGCAGGACTTGAGGGAATGCTGTGGTCATTCCTACATTCTACAAGGATTTTTGCAGTACCAAATGACATTCACTGTCTGTTAATTCATTCCACAATCTCCGAGCAACCCCCATGCTGAGTCACACATGGGATTCCCACCCACCAGGCTGGCAAGCCTGGGGCAGCAGGCCTGCAGGGTCTGCAGGGGCTTTGGACCTATTGTGAATATCTGAGGAAATCAGCCAAAAAGTGTTCCCAGGGAGAATAAAGAGGGTGAAAAGGAAAGAGAGCACAGGCCACCCCAGGGGACAGTGGTGTCAAAGGGACAGCAAAGGACAAAGGGCAGCACCAGCGGTGGGGAGGGCGAGAAGCGGGAGGAAAGTGAGGGGCAGGGTCTAAGAGCCGAGGGCGGCACACCACTGTGATCCCCGGGCTGTCTTCGGCTCGCTGCTCTGAGGCCCCCGCGGCTCCCCCGTGGTCTGCAGGCAGCTCCCACCTCTCACAGTGGTTACCACCTGCAGAGAGCAGCAGCTGCGGGCACTGTCTGTCCTCACGCACTACGGCTGCCCCACAGTAGACAAGGTGACCGGCCCGAGGCCCTGCGGTGTGGAGGGTCTGGCTCTCCTCCCGTTTTTGCAGGTGCCATGTGAGGGACAGATGAGCACATGAGCCGCGAGGGCCGTGGAGCTGGCAGGCTGACCTGCGGCTGTGCAACAGGCCGTGGCCGTCTCCCTCCGTTAGGTGCTGTACAGGAAGACCGCGCACAGCCTGGACCTGCTGCTTCAGAGCTTCATCTCGGAGAACAAGAGCATGGACGAGGCTTCCTTCCTCCTGGAGGTGAGGGCAGGGAGGGAAGGTAGAGGCGGGCGCAGAGGGGGGCCCCACCCTCCCTGTGAACCCAGGGCTGGTGTGGGGTCACCACGTAGGGAGGTGCTAGGAGGGCCAGGTTGGTAGGCTGACGCTCTACCACTGACCCTGAAAGTGCTGAGCTGGATATTTCACAAGAGCCACATACCCCATGGAGGAGAGGAGTGACTCACGGCCCTCCCCTGCGGTGCTGCCTTGGGTGGGCAGGAACAGCCCAGGAGTGGTCTGTGCGCTCTCACCCTTGCAGACGCTCTGAGCCCCACTCTGTGCAGGGTGTGGCACAGGTCGGCACTGGGACGCAGGGATCACGATGCACAGTCTAGGGGAAGAGACAGACAACAAGGACTCCAGGCAGAAAGGTGCTCTAATCCTCCAGAGTGTGGGGCAAGGTGTCCAGGAAGGCTTCCTGGAGGAGGGGACGATGGGCTATGCCTGAAGAGTGGTTGTAATCAGCCAGGGGTAGAGGGTGCCAGAGAAGGGATGTGTGGGCACCCCAGCGGGCTTGCTCCCCGCTGGGGTGCCCACCTGGCAGCTGCTTGGCCCTGCGCTGCTTCAGTTCCCCATATGTGAACCGAGGCAGGTCTCGTGCTGACTTGCAGGCTTGTTAGGGGCCTGTGAGCTAGCGGCTGGTGCGGGCCAGGCCCCTCGTGATCGTCAGCCCCGGAATTCGGGCTCATTTGGCAGGTTCTTGGTATTTACACCAGCAGTGCTGAGAGGGGACACCACAGGACCACGGAGGCCCCATCAAAGAAGCCCACGCAAGACTGGGCGCAGTGGCTCACACCTGTAATCCCAGCACTTTGGGAGGCAGAGGCAGGAGGATTGCTTGAGCCCAGGAGTTTAAGACCAGCTGGGGCAGCATCGTGAGACCCATCTCTAGAAAAAATAAAAACTAGCTGGGCATGGTGGTGTGCGCCTGTAGTCCCAGCTACTCGGGAGGCTGAGGCAGGAGGATCACTTGAGCCTGGGAGGCCAAGGCTGCAGTGAGCTACGATTGTGCCACTGCACTCCAGCCTGAGCAACAGAGTTGAGACCCTACCTCAACAAAAGTCTGTGCAGATCACAGCTCAAGGCTTTGGCCATTCCCCAAAGGCCAGCGGGAGCCATGGGGAATTCGAAGCAGGTAGTGAAGCAGGCTGGGCTCCCCTGCAGTGAGGGGAGGCCTGAGGCCCGGGCAGTCGGCTACCTGCTCATTTCTCTTGTGAGGGTGGGCAGGGCTGTGCTGTCCCAGGCTCCACGCTCTGCAAGGATTAGTTCCTCCAGCCCAGAGGCGGGTCCCTGTTTTACAGAAGAGGAAGATGGTCCCGGGAAGGTCATGCTTGCACCGGCCTCCCAGATAGCTAGAGGCAGAGAAAGGAGTCCCTGTGAGGCATGAGCCCCAGGCTCTGCTCTTAGCCATAGTGCAGCAAACGGGGAGTGCAGGGTGTCCCCGGAGGTGTCCTGAGGCGTGGTGGGAAGGGTGAGGTCTCGTTCCTCTCTGCCCTGAAGGGAACCTGGCCAGAGCTTGCTGAACGTCATGTTGACAGCCTGGGGCTCAGGATGCTTGATGGAGGGTGGAGTATTGCCCTGGGGCCTGGGGACAGGCCAGGCTGGGACTGAGGGTGGACCTCGGAGCTGTGATGGGTGTGGCTGGCAAGGGAGGCTGAGCCACTTGGGTTCAGAAACCTCCCAGCTGTTACAGGTTTCATCTAGTTTATTCTGTGAACACCTCCCACCATGTGCCCAGCACACCAGAGCTTCATTTGACTTGTGTGACCCAACTGCACCTGCTCCACTCGCCAGGTGTGTGGTGAAGTCAAACACCCGCCCGAGGTTTGCAGGGAGAGGAAGGAGGGGTTTTATTTCCAGGGCACCACGCTTGGAGAACTGGGCAGCTCACCCTTAAGACCGCCTGCCCGATGACTCACCAGCAAGGCTCGTCAAAGACAGGGATGTGTTTTTAGAAGTTACAGGCAAATCATAAATCAATCGTGGAGCGTACATTAGTTCAGCTCTAAAGGGAGAAGGGATCATGAGGCATGTCCAGCCACCCTCTTCCCATCATGATGACCGAGAATCTGCCAGGTTGGCTTTGCAATGCCCTTGGCTGAGAGGAGGGTCCATTCAGGCAGTGGGGACTTAGCATTTTATTTGTTGTTTGCACCTCTATCTCAGATGGCCCCAGACCTAGCCTGAGGTGAGCCCCGTCTCGCAGGGAGCTGGGCTGAAGGGCAGGGCCGGGCTGGTTACAGCAGCCCACTCAGGGCCGTGTCTGAGCTGTGTGTGGAGGTGCCTTGAGGGGCTGGCTGGTCCCTCAGGCTCCCCTCTCTCTGTTCCAGCACACAGAACCCTGGCTGAGGTTGGAAAAGAGCCGTGAACGCAGGCGGGTGGTGCAGTCCATCCTCCAGCTCCTGCAGTACACGTGGGACTCCCTGAAGTTCACTGTGAGTGCCCCGCACCCCACCCCCACAGGGAGAGCTAGGGTGGAGGACAGCCAGAGCCCAGGACATGAAGGCTGGGAAGGGCAGAGACTACAGAACAGCCGGAGCCCAGGACACGGAGGCCGGGAGGTAGAGGCTGCAGGACAGCCGGAGCCCAGGACCCAGAGGCTGGGAGGTAGAGGCTGCAGGACAGCCGGAGCCTGAGGTATGGAGGCCGGGAAGGGCGAGGCTGCAGGACAGCCGGAGCCCGGGACACGGAAGCCAGGAGGTAGAGGCTGCAGGACAGCCGGAGCCCGAGGTATGGGGTCTGGGAGGGGCAGAGGCTGCAGGACAGCCGGAGCCCGAGGTATGGAGGCCGGGAGGGGCAGAGGCCCCAGGACAGCCTGAGCAACCTTGGAAAAGGAGAACCAGGCTGTAGGGCCGCTCACAAGATGAACAGGAAGGAATAGGGAGCCAAAAATTGGCCCCCACTCAATCAACTTCAACACAGGCACTTGTTGAAGCCTTGATTCAAGCTCTTGAATCAGGAAATAGTCCACAAAAAGTGCTGGAACCAGCAGAGCAGAGTCCACGTGGGAACAGCGAGCCCCACCCCGTCTCCCACCAAAGCCCGAAGAACTCCAGAGGGGCACCGCACACTGCATGCGAACACCCACATCACGAAGCTCCCGGAAGAAAACGTAGATTATTTTGACAAACTTGGGATAGGAAGACAGTATGGTAGATGGACTTCCCAAACTTACACACTTCTGTGCATCCAGGGACACTACTGAAGGAGTCGAGGGGAAGACACGGACGGGGAGGAAACGTTTGCAATGCGTGTATCTAACGAAGGACTTGCATCCAGAAAATACCACAAACTCCTACAGGTGGAAGACTTCGAAGGCCTGTACAAGGCACACGAAAATGAACATGCTCAACAAGACTTATCATAAAGAAATTAAAATTAAAACCACCGTGAGACATCGCCACCACCGACAGGGTAAAATTAAAAAGATGGACGGTACCAAGTGTTGGCAGAACCGCGGGAAATGTCACACATTGCTGGTGGAGTGTGAGCTGGTAAAGCCACTTGGACAAACCTCCGGCAGCTCCTTTTAAAAGTTAAACACTACAGATCCTATAACCGCGCCATTCTGCTCCCACGCATTTACTCAAGAGACACGACAGCACGTGTCTGTCAGAAGATTGAGGCAGGAATATTTGCAGCAGTTTTATCCATAACAGCGCCACACGGGAAGTGGCCCAGGTGTCCGTCAGCAGAAGACACAAGTGCATTGTGACGTGTGCATACAATGCAATACCCATGCCGCAGTGAAAAGAGCAGACATGCTGGATGGGGGACATGTGGGAATTCTCCGAAGTTTTTTTGCAACATTTCTTTAAGCTTGAAATGATATCAAATTTAAAACTTATCGAAAAATAAGGGGTCAGGCCCTCCTTGAGCAGGGTGTGTTTGGGCAGAGACTTGCAGCGTTTTAGAAAATGGATTCCATGTTCCTGGAAGAGGCCAGCGTGGGCTCGGCGTGGGGCAGGGGCTGGTGGAGGTTGGTGAGGTCTGAGCAGCGGGGGTAGCAGCCCCTATTGGGACTTTGGCTTTTGAGACTGCGTGAACAGGAGTCACTGCGACATTGTAGAGGCTGCATCCCGCTTCTCAGCCAAGAGCAGCCTGAGGGCCGTGAAGGGCAGGCGGCTGGGGGAGCCAGCGGGGAAACCGGGCAGGCGGGACCACACAGGTTGGTGGGGCCGGTTGGTGGTTAGATTCCAGGTGCAGCATGCAGGAGCACTGAGGAGCGTCTCAGGAACGCCGGGAAAAGGACGGCTGCTGGGAGGTGCCTGTGCACCCGGAAAGACGAGGTGCCACCGACCTGATGAGCCTGCCTGGAAGTGGATGGGTCAGCTCTCCGGAGGCTTGTTGGGCAGGATGCGTGTGACCCACATGTGGTCCAGGCTGCTGAGCCCCAGGTGCACGCCCAGGCGGGGGTGGTGGAGAGGCTCAGACCAGAGATGTGAAGGAAGTTTGCCTTTTCAAAAGGCATCCCTAAGGTCCGGCACAACAGCTCACACCTGTAATCCCAGCACTTTGGGAGGCCGAGGCAGGAGGATTGCTTGAGCCCGGGAGATTGAGGCCACAATGCACTCCAGCCTGGGTGACAGAGTGAGGCCCCATCTCAAAAAAAAAAATTAAAATTAATTTTAAAAATGAAAAGGCATCCCATGTAGATTTACTGAAGGAACAAGTTCGTGAATGAGTTGCACGACTTGAATACAGCAGCAGGTGGACAAGGTGTGCCAGGGTGGCAGCTTCATCCTCAGAGCTGGGGGAGCAGGACCCCCACCCATGCGCACATGGGAAGAGCGTGCCTCCACCCAGAGCAGGGCTCTCCTCTGTCTCCACTGCCCTGTCCGCCAGATTCAAGCACATCCACTCATTTCGGTGCAGCCTGGCCTCGCTGTGGGGCTTGCTGCATGGCCTGGCCTCATGCGGGCACACGGCGGCTCCTGCCTGAGTCACGCTTCTCTTGTGCCAGCTCCCTGACTGAGGCCAGCCACGTAGCCAGAGCCCTGCAGAAGCCTCCCCACCTGGTCTGGGCTGTGGCCATGGTAAGAGGCACTCACCCCATTGCTAACGTTACCTTGTTGAAGTGAAACCTTCATACGGCAAAATGAAAAAAAAAATTCAGTGGCCAGCTTAGTGGCTTTTTCAAAAGGTGAATGTATCAACACTTACAACTTTCCCAGCCCCTCAGCAAGTCCCCTTGTTTCTCCAGCCACTAAGCAGCCTCTTCCCCTCCCCCATGACTATTGCCAGCCTCACTCTCCCATTGTGAGTAACTATAAAATGGGTCAGAAGAGACAAATAACTGATTCTGGACGGTGCCAGCAGGCAGCACAGGACCGCAGCGGCTGGAAGGAGAGAAGATGGGGAGGGCCATGCTGTCGGGCCAGTTTGCTGCCTGAGGTATGTTCTGGGCTGAAGCCCTGGAAGCAGAAATCCTGAGGTGGCTGAGCTGAGGAGGCAGAGATGGAAGTTCAGGGATGGCAGCGATGGAAATTCAGGGATGGAGAGGGAGCTGGAGGCCGAGGCTGAGTCCTGAGAAGGAGGTGGCCGTGCAGGGAAGGAGCTCCAGAGGTGACATCTCCTTGAGCAGCCCACAAAGGCCACGCCTTCAGAGGTGGGTTATTCCACTCCTCGGGTGGAATCCACCCTCACACAAACCTCACACCCAATGCCCAAAAGGATCAATGAACTGACTGCCAGGACAAAATTCAAAGTAACATTCACAGTGTCCAGCACACAATAAAAATGTACTTGACACAGTGAAGAGGCAGGAGAATTCACCTATATTCAGGACTCATCAGTAGAAGCAGCCCTGGAAATGACAGAGATGATGAAATTATAAACTTTAGGACAGCTATTACAAATACATTCAAGAATTTAAAGGAAAACATGAATATAGTAATAGATATGAAAAGCAATAGGAAAATAGCAACTGGAGAAAAGAGCCAAATGGGATTTCTAGAACTGCAAACAAATTAGTGTCTGAAGTGAAAAAGCCATTGGATCTATATAAAAGCGAATCAGACACTGCAGAAGAAAATATCCATGAACTTAAAAACAGGACAACAGAACCCACTGAAACTAAAGCACACAGAGAAGAAGAAAAACTAGAGAAAAAAAGTCACAGCCACAGTCATTTGTGGAAAGAGATCAAATATAACTGGAGGTCCAGGAGGAGAGATGAGGATTGGGACACAAAGCATAGTTGAAGATACAATGGCTGAATTTTTTCAAATTTGATGAAAAATAAAAAACCCACAGATCCAAGACTACCAGTGAACTCCAGGCAGGATAAACATGAAGAAAACCACAACAAAGGCATAACATAACCCAAATTGCTGAAAGAAACAGAAAAAATAGAAATAGAAACAGAAAAAAAAATCAGAAGCTAAAAACCACATGTTCTCACTTATAAGTGGGAGCTAAATGATAACGCATAGACATGGAGCAACAGATACTGGGGTCTATCTGAAGTGGGGGGAGGAGGGAGAGAAACAGAAAAAGTAATTATTCGGCACTAGGCTTAGTATGTGGGTGATGAAATAATCTGTACAGACATCCCCCATGGCACAAGTTTACCTATATAACAAACCTACACATGTACCCTTGAACCCAAAAGTTTAAAAAAATAGAAAAAATATTTAAGCAGTCACAAGATATGAACACATGTATACATGCGTGCATACACACATGCATACATACATGCATATGTATACACATGCATGCACACACACATACATGCATACACACAAGCATGCACACATACACATTCACACATACAGGCATACACATGCTCACACGTGAATACATACACAGACATATACACAGACACACACATGCATGCACACATTCACACACATGCATACACACATGCATACATACACACAGGCATACACACATACACACATGCACACGCATATGCACACACACATGCATACATACACTCAAACACACATGCATACACATAGGCATGCACACATGCATACACACATGAATACATACACATGCACACAAACATGCACACACACATGCATACATGCACACATGCACACATGCATACACGTATACACACATGCACACATACAGCATATAAACATACATGCATACACACATGCATACATGCATACACATGCATACATAAATGCATGCACACATACACACATATATGCATAAACATACATGCACACATACACACATGCACACATGCAGACATGCATACACACACATGCATACACACGTGCATACAGACAAGCATACATAAACATACATGCACACAGATACACACATGTATACACACATACACACATGCACACATGCACACAAACATGCATACACATATGAATACACACATACATGCATGCACATACATGAATACACACATGCACACACATGCATGCATACGTACATGCATACACACATGCATATGCATGCGCACACATGCACACATGCATAAACACATGCACACATGCACACATGCATAAACACATGCACACATACACACATACATACACACATGCATATATAAATGCATACACATGCACACACGCATACACATGCATGCATACATGCATACACATGAATACATGCATGCATACACATGCACACAAACATGCATATACACATGCACACATGCATACACACATGAACACATACACACATGTATACACATGAATACATACACACGTACATACTTACATGCACACACATGCATACACATGCATACAGACACACATGCATACACACATGCAAACATACAGATACACACATGCACACAGGCATACATACATGCGTACACACATGCACACAGGTATACACTCATGCATACACACAGGCATACAGACATGCGTACACACATGCACACACAGGCATACACTCATGTATACATACACACATGAATGCATAAAGGAAAATAACCAAGGCACACCACTCACTTCTCATACACAATGGGGATGCCCCCTTGTACAGAGGAAGAACCTGGGGTCAGAGGAGTGGGGGGCTTTCCTGGAGCTGGAATGAGAGCCCCTTTTCAGATGCTGAGTGGGTGCATTTCCCCAAGACCCTGAGCCCCGGAATGGAGTGAAAGAGTCTGAAAGCCCGAGGGCTTGAGTTGGCAGGAATGACATGGAGAAGCAGGCTCTGCTTTGCAAACTGACTCCCATCCACGCCCTCCATCCCCCAGGAAGAGGCCATGCCCTCAATGCTGGGCCAGCAGATCGGCCTGCTGACTCTGCTGTGGCAGGACGAGGATGAGGTCACCCGGAGTCACTCCCAGCAGTGTGTCTGCCTCCTTCTGCAGCTTCTGGTTCAGCAGAGTGGTGAGCTGTGAGCCAGGGGTGGGGGTGGGGAGCAGGGGAGGGCTGAGGGCCCCGCTCTTTCCTGGTGAGCCGGCCTGGCTCCTGGGCTTTCTGGCCCCACTCCTGGTCTGTGGATTGGGGTGATCACGCTGGAGAGGGGAGCATCATTCCCTCTGGCCACGGCAGTTCTGACTGGAGGGTTGGTGCAGGGAGGGCCTCGGAATTCATGCATCTGAGTAAGAAGATGAAGCAGTTTGGAAGAAAGGCCTCCGGGGAAGGGGAGCTGAGGCTGTATGCGGTGAAGGTGAGGCCTCTCCAAGGCAGGGTGGGGCTGACGGCTGGGTGGTGCCCCCCAGAACCCCCAAGCTGTCCACTCGCCTCCCCAGCAATGGCACAGATGGGGACCCAGGAAGCCCCATGTGACCTCTGCAGGCAGTGGGTGGGGCAGAGCCAGGATGCATGTGGGCCAGGACCATGGACTCTTCCCAGCCATAGTTCCCTTAAGACTGAAGGAAAGTCCGCTCTCCCCAGAGACCCTGATCCTGCCTTGAGCTTCTGACTCAAACATGGGCCCCGCCCTTGTGAACCTGCAGGTGCCCAGGCTCCCATGGGCATCTTCAGAGCCACCCCCGACCCCACCACTAGCTGCCGGCCCTCTGGCTTCCCTCCGGCCTGCCCTCCCTCCCTGTACATCCACTTCTTCTCAGGCCTGGCCCTCCCCTCAGACTGACCCTGGAGCCAAGCGATCAGGTTGCGATGGAGCTCCAGCCCTAACGGGATGGCTTTGAATGGGACATTCCATCTTCCTGTGCCTCCATTTCCGCACCTTCCAAGGGAGGGTCACCGAGGCCTCGGACCCTGCCTGCTCCTGGGCAGGAGCCGAGATGAGGGCACTGACACCCTCGTGCAGATGGAGGCCCCTGAGACCCTTCCTGGGAGCCCTGCACTCAGAAGCCTGCTGCCCCGGGTGGGCTTCCTAGAGACTGGGCCATGGGGAACACAGCGCATGCCCCCCAGGATGTGTTCTCAGGGGAACAAGGGTGGGGGATGCAAGATGGGGCCAGGGCAGGGGTGAGCAGGAGGTGGTCTACAGCCAGATGCCAGAGAGCTGGGGCTTGCACGTGAGGCTGGGGGCTGCTTCATGGTTGAGGGTGGGGGTTGGGGGTCTAACGCCAGGGCAAGGCTATCCCCGCCCAGGGCTGTGAGCTTGCAACTTCCCAGCATAGGCGATGGGGCAGGGCCCCTGGAGTCCGCATAGGGTGCCCACACTGACCTGGTGTCCACACAGGGCAACCATGCTGGCTCCGGGTTTCTCGCAGGGCGCCCACGCTGGCTCCGGGGTCCTTGCAGGGCGCCCATGCTGGCACTGGGGTCCTCGCAGGGTGCCCATGCTGGCTCCGGGGTCCACGCAGGGTGTCCACGCTGGCTCCGGGGTCCACGCAGGGCGCCCACGCTGGCTCTGGTAAGAGCCCTCTTGGTGCCTCCCCCATGCTTCTGCCCAGGCCTTCCGGGAGAGCCTGACCATGGCCCAGCACACGCAGCTGGTCCTCACGCTCCTGCACAGCCTCCAAGGCTGCAACCGCCCTCACTGCGACCTGGCCTCAGAGCTCCTCCTGCAAATCTTCCAGGGTCACAGCATCCAGCCTGAGCAGGTGGGGGCTGGGTGTGAGGCCCGTGAGGGGTGGGTGTGGGACTGTCCTCAGCCCACAGGCCCTGCAGGACCGGGACAGGGAGCAGAATGGTGGCACATCAGGTGCTTCAGGAGCCTGCGTGCACACCCGCGCGCCACTGCTCCTGATGGAGACCGCCTGGGGCTCCCTGACTCCCTGGCGGCCCAGCCTCTAGCTTTGCCAGTCCACATGGGGCAGCACGGGCTGGGGGAGCAGGGCCCAGGTCCAGTGATGCCCACAGATTCATGGCTTACTTCAAGGTTGCAGGCTGTGCTGCAGCAACCGGAGGGACTCACCACCTCGTTCATACACAGAGGGCAGGAGAGAGTGAAGCATTCCCACCCTTGCCTTAGCCTGGCTCTGCCAGCTTAGTTCAGCACCATCCAGAGCTGCTGCAGGGGCAGGCAGGGGCCCCTCGGGTCAACTGCACTGCCCCACAGCTTCTTGCTCCCATCTGTGTAGGCACCGTGGGCACCATGGTAAAGTAATGTAAGGCGAGGCACCGTGGGCACCATGGTAAGGCAAGGGCGTGAGGGTGTGCAAACTAGGGGCACCTTGGAGCTGGTCCCAGCCAGTGATTCCCACAGGGATCTCTCAAGGGTGGGCTGAAGAGATCAGTGGTGGCCTCTTGGAGGAGGCAGCCCCTAGCCCAAGCAGGGGCCTCTCTGAGGCTGCTCTCGCCCTGCCCTTCTCTGCACAGGTGGCCAAGATCCTGTTCCAGGACCTGCCAGGTGTCACCTTCGGGAGCATCCAGCACACCATGGTGAAGGCCATGACAACTCTGGGGACCCAGCATGCCGAGGAGGTCGTCAAGGTGGTCCTGTCCCTGTGCTACCCCGCCAAGAGGTGGGTCCCTCCCTCTGCCATGAACCCAAAGGTAGACATCTGTGGTCCATCCTCCAGTCCCCCTCCCAGTGCAGAGAAGCTGCCTGGATGCACACTCGGCTCCAGGCATGGAAGGCAGACGTGACTGAGAGCTCCCACCAGTCTCAGCCCTCCTTCTCAGACTCCAGAATCAGGGCCAGCCGGGTACCCAGAGATGTCCTGGGCTGAGGGCATTGAGGCTGGGGCTCCAGCAGGCCCAGGACAGGGGTGGCTGCATTGTGAAAGTGACCGTCAGACTCAGGGATCCACAGAGGTTGGCTGGGTGAGGCCAGGAATTCGAGACCCTGCCAGCCGCCCCAGCCCTGGTCCCCACAGTCCCGCCGCCCCACTGTCCCTCTGGGTATCGCTGTGTTTTCCTTGCTGTGTTCTGTGGACCGTGAAGCTCCGAGACTCCAACTACGGACCGAGGGCCAGTGGTGCCAGCGACACTGGAGCTTGTTGGAAATGCAGCCTCCCACTCGGCCCCGCCTGGCTGAGTCGGAAGCAGCTTTCTAACCACCCCGGTGGGGGTGCGTGGCCTCCAGCAGCCAGTGCAGTGTAACGTGTGAGGTGTGGGCTGTGCCCACCCAGGCTCCTGGCTGTACTGGGCTCTCCTTAGTCCCTCCGAGTTCTCAAGGGTAAGCCCCTCACTGCCCTGCTGAGGAGACAGACTGGGGAGGACAGTGGTTTGCTCGGGTCACACAGCAGGAGGCAGTGAGAATGCCAGGGAAAACCACCTGTGCCCAGAGCCTCGAGCAGAGATTCCAGGCCTGCTGCTCATCAGGGTGCAGCCTCTGGGACCCTCCCAGACAGAGGATCCATTCTTGAGGGCCCTAGCCATCTCTGCCCTCACCCGTCCCTGCCCTCACCCGTCCCTGCCCTCACCTGTGGCCACTCCTCAGCCTGCGTAGGAGCCACTGCTCAGAGTGCACCAAACACCTTGCACTCACGGGTCCCTCTCACGGCCCATGAGACAGTGGGGCCACCCACCCCTGTCTCCCCAGACGGACCGTTCCCCTGTGGAAGGCCCTGGCTGCCAACCTCCAGCTGGCCCGCAAGGTGGTCACCCTGCTCTACGTGAAGTTCCCCGCAGGAACTCATCAGCCCCAACCCCCAGGCCCAGCTCATCTCCCTGCTGGTGAGTGGCACTCGTGCCCCCGTCACACCCATCTCACCCTGTGTCCCCACCCCAGTCCCCCTCTGCAATGGCATTGTCATTCGGGGCCTGTGAGATGCCAGGGAGACCCTCGCCAGTGCCACTGAGTGCCCACTGTCCCCGGCCCTCCTCACGGCCTGTGGCTGCACCTGCAGGGGGCTGTTGTCACCTGTGGAGGTGAGTGCTGTGCACTGCTCACCATGACGCCTACGCCTGCACACACCAGGGACGTGCCAGGCACCTAGCATGTTGGCTGAGTCAGGCTTGGCTGCCGTCAGCAGCCGTCTGTCCCCATTCCACCAGGAGGGAAGGTTGAGCCTCTACTGTTATAACAAGCAGCTCCCGGACCACACAGGGGTCAGCAGAGGCCCGGGCTGCCCTCGGGGACTCTGTCACGGGCAGTCATGCACTGTGTGGCCCTATGGTCATCAGAACAATGAGGTCCCAGGGCTGGGCTTGGTGGGAGGCTGGAGGGAGGCCCGGGGAGCGGTGAGGGCGGGCACAGGGCAAGGGTGGGTGCAGGGCAAAGGTGGACACAGGGCAAGGGTGGGCACAGGGCAAGGGTGGGTGCAGGGCAAGGGTAGCAGTGGCCTGGAGGGCACAAGGGGCAGCCTGGGCCTGACTTCGTGGAGCCCGGGGCGATAGCCAGCACCTGAGCCCCTGCAAGAGGCGGAGGAAGGCTCCACTTAGGAGTGACTTCCTCAGCTCTGCCCTTTACTAAGAGGACTCTGGCCGGGCATGGCGGCTCACGCCTGTCATCCCAGCACTTTGGGAGGCCAAGACGGGTGGATCACCTGAGGTCAGGAGTTTGAGACGAGTCTGGCCAACATAGTGAAACCCCATCTCTACTAAAAATACAAACATTAGCCTGGTGTGGTGGCACACGCCTGTAATCCCAGCTACTCAGGAGGCTGAGGCAGGGGAGTCACTGGAACCTGGGAGGCAGAGGTTGCGGTGAGCTGAGATCGCACCACTGCACTCCAGCCTGGGCGACAGAGCAAGACTCTGTTTCAAAAAAAGACAAAATAAATTAAAATATAGAGGACTCTGGGGTGGGGGGAGGGGCCACGGGAGGGGCCACAGGAGGCTGCATGGTGTCCACGGTCAAAGCAGGCAGGGCTCGTTGCCCACTGGACTGAGGAGAGACCGTTCAGGGGAAAAGGAAGGGGAAGGGGCAGGGCTCAGCGGCCATTCTCAGCCCGACCCTGCAGAAGGGCCTTGGGGGTCCATCTTGTCAGCTGCTAGTGGACACCAGAAACCAGGGGCCAGGACAGGCCAGCAAGACTGGGATGGTCTCCACCAAGAGCGGGTGTTCTAAGGAGAACCCCGCAGCCACTGGGAAGGGCACCTGGAGAGCTGGGGTGAGGACCAGGCCAAAGATCGCCAGCTGGAGAAGCTGAGCCAGGGAGAGGGAGGCCGGCAGTGTGTGGGCCAGGAGGGGCTTGGAGCTCGGGCTGAGCCAGGAGGTGAGCGTCCCGCATGGGCACTCCCGGTCCTGTCTCTTGCCATGGCCCGCCTCTCCCGATCCTGCTACGGCAGGAATGAGAAGCAGGAGCCAGCCCAGGTCCAGCCAGAAATCACCAAGGGCTCTTGACGCTGACGCTAGGCTGGGGCCAACCCTGAGCCATGGGGGCCGGGGGCACAGAGGCCGTGTGCCCCGGCTCTTATTCTTACGGGGCCTCACCTGGGCCTTGCTCTGAATTACATCAGAGCTGAAGTAATTCTTATACCTTACATAAAAGCTAGCTCAAACTAGATCTAAACATAAAATGCAAAGCTATAACACTTTTAGAATAGGAGAAAAATCTTTGTGACCTGGCGAAGAGGTCTTAGATAGGGCACTAAAAGCTCAATCAGTGCGAAAAACAACTTTGTTCTGCAAAAGACATTCTTGAAAGAATTAGAAGAACAGCTCTGACAATAGCCAGCCAGGAATTCTTGAACCGTTGTTGGTGAGAATGCGAAACGGGGTGGCTGCTCTGGAAAATCGCGTGTCATTTTCTTACAGAGTTAAACATACACTCGCCATATGCCCTAGCAGTTCCACTCCTAGGCATTTGTCCCAGAGACATGAAGATATTTCTATACAAACTCAAGCATAAACGTTTATATCAGCTTTTTTCGTAGTTGTCAAAAACTGGAAACAACCCAAACGTCCTTCCATGGGAGAATAGATAAACTATAGTACACCAGTACAATGAAATTCTACTCAAGGATCAGAAGGAAATGGGCTGGCCATGGTGGCTCACAGCTGGAATCCCAGCACGTTGGGAGGCCAAGGCAGGAGGACTGCTTGAGCCCAGCCTGGGCAACATAGCGAGACCAAGTCTGAAACAACAATAAACAAAAAACCCTCAAAATCCAGACTGGGCAGAGTGGCTCATCCCTATGATCCCAGCACTTTAGGAGGCTGAGGTGGGAGGACTGCTTGGGCCCAGGAGTTTGAGACCAGCCTGGGCAATACAGTGAGACCTTGGCTCTACGAAAACCTTGAAGAATTAGCTGGGCAGGGTGGTGTGTGTCTATAGTCCCAGCTACTCAGGAGGCTGAAGTGGGAGAATCACTTGTGCCTGGGAGACTGAAGCTTCAGTGAGCTGTGATTGCACCACTGCACTCCAGCCTGGGCAACGGAGCAAGACCCTGTCTCAAAAAAAAAGGAAGGATTGGTGCACACCAGATGGATCTGAGCAGCGTTAATGCTGAGGGGAGGGGCCGGTCCCAAGACGCTGCATCCTGCGTGGTTCCATGGACACGGCACTCTGGAAAAGGGAGAAATATGGTACGGTTGTGTGCTGCATCTCTGCCTGTTAGCCAGTGATAGACCCCACGTACAACGGTGGTCTCATAAGATTGTAATGGAGCTGAAAGTTTCTGCCACCTGTTGACATCCTAGCGGTCATTTCTCCCATGTGCGGCGATGCTGGTGTAAGCAAACCTACTGCGCTCCCAGCCCTATAAAAGCCGAGCTCATCCCGTTATGTACATTGCACAATACTTAATCATCAACGACTGTGTTACTGGTTTATGTGATTACTGCACAATACTTTTGTGATTTTAGAGTGTACTCCTTCTACGCATAAAGAAAAAAGGGAACTGCAAAACAGCCCCAGGCAGGGCCTTCAGGAGGGGTCCAGACGAGGGTATTGCTGCGCTAGGAGGGGACAGCTCCTCGCATGCAGCCGCCCCGAGGACCTTCTGGTGCGACAGGACGTGAGGGCGGAAGGCAGTGAGGGGCAATTCCACTTTATGTAGGCCTGGCCTAGTGTGTGTGCGTACGCTTTTTAAGAAAAAAAGTTTAAAAAATAAAAAAGTAAAAACAAATTTTAAAATAGAATAAAGCTTATAGGATAAGGACATGAAGAAGGAAAATGTTTTTGTACAGCTGCACATGTTTCTGTTTTAAGCTAAATGGTATTAATCTAAAAGAGTCAAAGTTATAAAAATTAAAATGTTTATAAAGTTAAAAAGTTACAGTAAGATATTGAAGAATGAATGTATTTTTAACACACTCAGCAAAGCCTACATGTACAGTGTTTGCAAAGTCTCCCGTAGCGCACAGGGACATCTGAGGGCTTCCCGTGCACTCGCAGGAGTAACTGCCCGTCCTGCCAGCTCCACGCATGGCAAGTGCCCTACACAGATGGACCATTTCTAATCTTTTATACTGTATTTTCACTGTACCTTTTCTATGTTTATATGTACAGATTCTGTGGGGTGTTTCTTTTTTTTGAGATTGAGTCTCACTATGTTGCCCAAGCTGGTCTTGAACTCCTAAGCTCCAGTGATCCTCCCAAGTAGCTGAGACTGCAGGTGCAACCACGGCACCCAGTTTGGATACACAGATTCCTGCCATTGTGTACAATTGCCCACAGTATTCAGTGCAGTCACAGGTGGACCAGGTTAGTG
Organism: Cacajao melanocephalus; assembly: GCA_963573385.1. NCBI lineage: Eukaryota > Metazoa > Chordata > Mammalia > Primates > Pitheciidae > Cacajao > Cacajao melanocephalus. The sequence goes on from CAUYLG010028985.1 coordinate 22,422, forward strand.
GCCCAGGGCAACAGGCTGCAGCATAAGGCCCAGGCATGTAGGCTCTGCCATCTAGACCAGTGTGAGTACACTCTGTGATGTTCACGCAAGGACACATTTCTCAGAATGCATCCTCCTCGTGAAGCGACTCATGACTGTACAAGGATGAAGAACAGAGCGGTGGTTGGCCTGGGCAGAGGATGGGAAAGGCTTTTACTAGAAAGGGACCTCCTGAGGGGATGTTGGGGCTGGTGGCAGTGCCCCACTCACGGTGACAGCTGCCCGGGTCTGACAGAGCTGTGCACCGTCTGATTGTGGCAGTGGCTGACAATGTATACATACGGCCAAACCCATCCAACACTTAAATAGATGAATCTTAGTATATTTCGGTTATACCTCCAAGTTAAACCAAAAACGCAGAATTCAAGTGCACATGCCAATATCAGTCGCCAGGCACAGAGAATGCCATTACATATGGCTCCGTCTCAGCTGTGGTATATGTTTGGCTGTATTTTATATTAAAATAAACCATGTCAAGAAAAAAAGAACAGGCGAGATGCACACATAGCAACCCAGATGGATCTTTTTTAAAAAGTGCTTACGGAGAAAAGTAAAAAGCAGATTGAGATCTATAACAATATAGTTCAAATAAATAGACACTTTGATAATTGTGCCATGGTTATATAAGCTGCTAACGACAGGGAGGCTTGTGGGGCGGAGCAACGCTTTCTGTACAGTCTTTGCGACTTTCTGCTGCCTAAAAGTATTATCAAATAAAAAGAACACTTGCAAAAAAATATAAGAGACACATTAACTAAATTAGAGTGGTTGCTTATCGGTTATGGGAACATTATGGAGATTCCAGAGAATAAATAAGCACGAACGGGCTTCCCATGGTCCGGCATGACGCCCAGCCATGAGTGGGCTTCACTCAGCCTTCTCCACGTGGACCACGGAGCTACAGTCAACAGGTGTTCGCCAGCAGGACTGGGAAAGCCAGTGCTCCAGGAAAAAGCAAAGCATGAAATCTTACAAGGAATGGTGACAAAGAAATGGCTAAACAAGTTAAGTCCGTATAACCAGGGCTGTCTGTGCAGAAGATAACCATGTCTCATTCGTAGGGTTATACGTACAGAGCTGAAAGGATAGAAAAAGCCACCATGGAAGCACAAAGAGAATGATTGGAGTCTTCTGATTTCCATATGCGTAAAAGGTAAAACTGCATTAAAAATAAATACTTTAGGCCTGGCACAGTGGCTCACGCCTGCAATCCCAGCACGCTGGGAGGCCGAGGCAGGAGGATCACTTGAACCCAGGAGTTCGAGACCAGCCTGGGCAACATAGTGAGACCCCATCTCTACTAACAAACAAATAAATAAATTAGCCAGGTGTGGTGCTGCCACCTCAGGAGACAGAGGCAGGAGGATCACTTGAGCCCAGGAGTTTGAGGCTGCAGTGAGCTATGATTGTACCACTGCACTCCACCATTCCAGCTGGGGTAACAGAGTGACATCCTGTCTCTAAAATAAAGAAAGAAAGAAATATTTTCAAAATGCAGTCACTTTGAAAAATCAAGAAAGGAGTTTTGTGGTTCTTTGTTGTTTGTTTGTTTGTCTTTTCAGAGAGACGGGATCTCCCTATGTTGCTTTGTCTGGTCTCACACTTCGGGCCTCAAGTAATCCTCCCACCTCAGGCTCCCAAAGTGCTGAGATTACAGGTCTGAGCCGCCATGACCAGGTGAGAAAGGAGATTTTTAAAAAGCGTAATAAAAGCACGGCATTGACGGTGCACTGGGACAGAGTACCAGATGCAAACACAGCAGTCACCACCTGAAGATGGGAAGAAAAAGGTTAAAAGCCACATTCTCCGACTGGATTTAAAGTCCAGTTGTACCCTCTTACATGGGACATACCTAGAATTTGAGAATACACCCACAAAAATGTTATTTAACAAAGGACTATGAGAGTGTTTATATTAATATCAAATGAGATAGACTTCAAGTAAAAAAAAATGATAGAAAGAGATGGTTACTTCAAAATGATAAAAATTCAAACCTCCAGGAACATATAATAATTCTAAACTCATACTTCTCAAAACATACAAAGCAAAATTTGGTAGAATTACAAAGAAAAAAGAAACAATCTACTATCATAGTGGGAAATTATAGTACTTTTTTCCAATTCCTGACAGGTCAAGCAGATTCAAAATAATTGAAAGTTATAAGCAACAGGAAATCCAAACTGAAGCGCTTTTCTTACTCCCTCCTCACATTCTCCATCCAGCACAGGACGCTGCTGTGGCCAGCCATGGGGGCGCTTCC
>CAUYLG010028987.1:0-10464 GCA_963573385.1 Cacajao melanocephalus
CCATTGTTAAGTACAATTATTGGCATAAAAGAGGTTTTTAATACCCATTTTTAGACTGCATTCTAGCCTGGGCAATAGAACAAGAATCTCGTTCTCGCTCCCTCTTTCTCTTCCTCTTTCTTTCTCTCTTACATTCTTTTTCTTTCTTTCTTTCACTTTCACTTTCTTTCCTCTCTTTTTCTTTCTTTAAAAAAAAAATTAATTAATTAAAAGTAGTAGTATAGTTCTCAATGGAAACAATACAAAAAGAAAACAACGGAGCAAGATCCTTGATGTACTGAAAGAAAACACCCATCAACCTAGAATTTGACGCTCAGAGAAGATCTTTCAAAAATGGAGGTGACATAAAGACTTCTTCAGACATAAAAAGTTGAAAGAATGTATTACCAACAGATCCACACCACAAGAAGTGTTAAATTACATCCTTCAGGCCAAAGGATAATACCTGATAGAAATATGAATCTACACAAAGGAATAAAGTGTACCATGAGTATAAATATATGATTTATTATTATTTAGATTTCTTTACAAGTTTAAAGCTTAGACAAAAAAATAATACTGTGACAAAAGTTTTGTAACATATATAAAACTAAAATGTATTACATCAGTAGCACAAAGGCCACAGGGAGAAATAAAAGTAAATAATTATAAGGTTCTTATAGTATATATGATGTGGTAACATATCATTTGAGGACTGACTGTGCAAAGTTAAAGATACGTACTATAAACCCTAACACAACCACTGAAATAAGAAAACAGAGTTATAGCTTATAAGCCAACAAAGGAGATAAAATGGAATAATTTTAAAGTAATTAATAAAAGAAAAAACAAAGTTGAAAGACTAACTTCAAAATTTACTACAAAACTAGTCATAAGGACAATGTAATATTAGTATAAGGCAAATAAATCAATAGAATTAAATTCAGAGCCCAGAAATAAACCCTTACGTTTGTGGTCAATTGATCTTTAACAAAGGTACCAAGAAACATTAAAGTGAAAGAAATAGTCTTTTCAACAAATGGTGCTAGGACACTGAATAGCCACATGCCCTTTCCACCAAAAAAAAAAAATTTGGATCCCTGCCTCACCCCATGTACAAAAACTAACTCAAAATTGGTCACACACCTATATGTAAGAGTTAAAACTTCAACACTCTTAGAAGAAAACATATGAGTAATTCTTTGTAAACCTGGGTTAGGCAGTAATTTTTTAGACACAACACAAAAAGCACATGCGATCAAAGAAAGATTTGATGTATCAGACTTCACTGAAATTAGAAACTTTGCGCTTTGAAAGACACCATTAAGTGAAGAGACCACTCAGAGACTAAGAGAAGATATTTGCAAATCATACATCCAATAAAATATGGATTATAACCAGCATATATAAAAGCTATTACAACTTAATAATAAAAAGAAAAGTAATCCAATTAAAAAACTGGCAAAAGATTTGAACACACGTCTCAAAAAAAAAAACTACAAGTACCCAAAAAGCATATGAAAACATGCTCAACACCATTAGTTATTAAGGAAGTACAAATTAAAATATAAAAAGATAATAATACACATCGATTAAAAAGGATACAATTACAAAGATTGACCATTCCAAATGTTTATGAGTATGTGACAAGTAGTACTCTCCTATTTTACTGGTGGGACTCTAAAATGGCATGATCACTTTAGAAAACAGTTCGACAGTTTCTAAAGTTGAACATATGCCTGCTACATGATCCAAACATCCCATTCCTACATATTTACTCAAGAAAAAAGCAATATGTCTACACAAAGACTTGTGCACTAGTGTTCATAACAGCTCTATTCAAAACAGCCAAAAACTGAAAACTATCAAATATCCATCAACAGATTACTTCATTCAGAAAACGAACTAGTTCAATGAAACACTACTCAGCAATGAAGAAGTAAACTGGTTAAACATGCAACAACATGGATGAATCTCAAAATAATTACGCTGGACAAAAGAAGGCCAACAAAAAGAGTATGTGCCATACAGATACACCATATTCTCTTGTATTCACTTTATTAATAACAAAGCCATATTTCAGATGTCATATTTTATTTTTAATTTAGCTTTTCTAACTATCTTATTAATACTGATTTGCAGCTGAACTCCACTGCATAATTCAATTTATATAAAACTGTAGAAAATAGAAATTAATCAATAGTAACAAAAAGTAGATCAGAGGCTGCCTCAGGATAGTGAGGAATGGGGAGATAAAGGGCAGAGAGGGACAGGAAGGAAGGACTTGGAGGGACAGGAGGAAACCTTGGGGGGAGATATACTCATTATTATGATTGTAGTGATGATTTCATAGGTACATACATATATGAAAACATCAAACTGTAGACTTCAAGTATAAGTAACTTACTATATATCAATTATACCTCAATAAACCTAAAACAAAATAATACATAAATAGAATTATGGAACAGTAACAGAACAGAAGACCTAAGAAATCATTTTATCAAAGTCCTTCTAATTTTACCCATAGAAAATAATGAGTCCAGCAACTAGTTAGGTTCAGAACCAAACCCTAAGTTTCACAACTTTTTCTAACATACCACGTTGCTTTAGATAGGGTATGAGAAGGGCAGGACCAATCAGATTAACATACGATGTGCTGGCTATCTATATAGCTCTATGTTTGCTTTTTTAGCAACAAGGAGAAGCAAATATAAATGTTTAAAAGTATATTGCTTAGGTTCCAATCCTATAACTCTCACTTACTAGCTATTTAACCTTAAATCTGTTACTTAACCTCTCTAACCTTCAACTTCTTCATCAATTAAAAAAAAAACAACAACAAACCAAAACACTTCTTAGAGTTACTGTGATGATCAACCAAAGTAATGCACATAAAGCACAAAACTAGTGGCTGGGCTGTTTTAAGAATAAACGTTTGCTGCCATCAGCATCATCATTATTATTATATTTATTATCATCAGATCCTACTTACAACCTATCCGATTCATGCTTGGCACTTTATCCAACGCCAGGAATGATATGAGGACATTAGCTGGAACATTCTAGTGTAAGGACAGACTGTGAAAAGTCTTAAATACTTCCATATCAATAGATAAAAGTTATAAAAACCCTAGTGGCTTTAACTCCTTCCTAGGTACTCCTGAGGTAAATGTCTGAGAAAGTAGAGGCCTCCATGACTTTGCTCTAATACTGTGGTCAGTCCTCAAGCTGGCTAAGTTGTTAAAATATTTTTAATAATCACTCCCTGTTTGAGGTTCCTGAAGGGCTTATTTGCCTCTGCTGGCCTGACATAGTCTACGTAAACATAGGCCTAGCCTGGGTGACAGAGTGAGGCCCTGTCTGAAAAATAAAAAATGCAGGACAAAAATCTGTATCTCTATTGATTTTTTTTCTGCTTATTTTATATGGTACTAAAAGAGATGCATCTAAAAGGGAAACTCCAAGGGCCGGGTGCGGTGGTTCACGACTGTAATCCCAGCACTTTGGGAGGCTGAGGCAGGAGGATTACGAGGTCAAGAGATCGAGACCATCCTGCCCAACATAGTGAAACCCCATCTCTACTAAAATACAAAAATTAGCTGGGCATGGTGACACACGTCTGTAGTCCCAGCTACTCAGGAGGCTGAGGCAGGAGAATCGCTTGAACACAGGAGGTGGAGGTTGCAGTGAGCCAAGATTGTGCCACTGCACTCCAGCCTGATGTCTGGTGACAGAACGAGACTCTGTCTCAAAAAAAATAAAAATAAAAATAAAAAAAGAAAACTCCAGCTATGACTGTGGATATATCTATTTCTCCTTTGAGTTCTATCAGATTTGTTTCACATATTTTTATTCTAATTTATGAGGTGCATACAAATTTAAGTTTATTAAATAATATCCCTTTTGATCTCTAATAATATTTCTAGAAGCCTTAATGTTGGCTTTATCTGATATAACTAGAATTTCTTTCAGCTAATATTTGCATGTTATATCTTCTCTCCATCATTTTCTTTTCAACCTTTCTATGTTAAGTTCAAGGTGTCTTTTAGAAGTAGTATGTAGTTATATACTACAATAGAATATGTGTTCTATTATCCACTCTGACAATCTTTGAATTTATTTGTATTTTAACTGTATTTAGTCTACTCGCATAGATTTGAAACCGTTTTAACATATTGGTGATTTAAATCTCTTATCATTATGGTAACTTTTTAATTTCTAGAAATGATTTTACCCGAAAAACAATTTTGTCTGATAGTAAGAGAGCTATGCAGCTTTCTTTTGGATAGCATTTGTATGGAATATCTTTTTCCATTCACTGTTTCTATTTGTTTACCAACCTGTCTCCTCATATTTTACATATGTCTCTTATAAATAGCATTTAGTTGAAGTATTTTAGTCCAAATAAACAATCTTTGTCTTTTGACTGTAATATTTATTCCATTTACATTTAAGGTAACTGGTTGATATATATTTGAATTTAAATCTACCATTTTATCCTGGGCTTTCTATTTGTCCTACTTGTTCTCTGTTTCTTTTTCTTTCTTTCCATTTCTTGGATTGTTTATGATCTTCATTTTTCCCTCCAATAGATTGGATATTATATTGGTTTCCAATTGCTCTTATATTACCACAAATTTAATGGCTTTAAATAAACTTACTATCCTACAGTTCTGGAAGTTTTAAGTCTGAAATGGGTTTCATGGAGCTAAAATCAAGATGTTGGCAGGGCTCCGACTTCTGGAGGCTCTATGGGAAAATCCATTCCTTCGCCTTTTCCAGTTTCGAGAAGTCACCTGTATTCCTTGGCTCAAGGCCCCTTCCTCCACTTCAAAGCCAACAAGACAGCATCTTCCAGTCTCTCTGACCCCCTGCTACCATTGTCACATCTTCTCTAACTCTGAATCTCCTACAATCTCTCTTCCATTTATAAAGGCTCTTGTGATTACATTAGACCTACCTGGATACTCCATAATCCAAGATAATCTCCCCATCTCAAAATCTAAATCACATCTGCAAAGTCACTTTTTCCATGTGAGATGACATTCACAGGTCTGGGAATTAGGACATGGTCATCCTTGGAAGGCCATCATAAATTTTATACACTCAATTTCCTTTTCTTTAAATGGTTACTCTGGTTGTTTTCATACGCACATTTAACATGTTAAAGTCTAAAGTTAGTCCTTTTATATTTTCCTGTTGCACAGCAAAAGGACTACTAAAGACTTTTAGTTCCTTTATATGCCACCCTATGTGTGACTTAGGCATGATATCATCAATGCACATATTTTGATTCTATCTTGTTAAAACCCCACAAAACATTATTATTCTTTTGTAAAGTTAGTGCTCATTTGTATTTACAAACATATTTCTCCAATTAGTTTCCACTTCGTTCCTTCTTACATTCCTTCCATTTCATTCTTTCTTGCATCGCCAACTATTCTTGTACAATCACATACTTTTTCCTAATATCCTTTACAATTTACTTTAGTGAAGGTATGTTGGTAGAAAACCCTCTCAGTTGTCACTGATCTGAAAATGTCCCTGATGTTTATAGTATAGAGAATATAAAATAAATCCACATAGACACATCACCTAGCTTTAACTGTTATCAATTCATAGTCAAACTTTTTTCCACAATCTCCTCCCACTTTCAGAAATTTTGAAAAAAAAATCAAGATATCATTTTATCTGTAAATATTTCAGTGTGTATCTATAAAAGACAAGGTATCTCTTTTTAAATGCAACTACAGTACCATCACACTTTCAGAAAATCTATAATTTCTTTATTTTATTAGTAGTCACATTTCCCCAATTTTCCTGTAATTTTTTATAGCTGATTTGCTTTGGGCGAAATAGGTTTAAATATTTCTTAAATCTCCTTTAATCTACAAGTTTCCTTGTGAATATTTTGATGCTGAAACCAAGTCTCTTATCCAGTAGAGTTTCTCATAATAGGATTTTGCTGACTGCATTCCCATGATGTCATTCAGCAAATCTCTACCTGCTATTTTTCTGTAAAATGATAGCTCGATCTATAACTTAACGTAATACAGATTTTTAAGTTTGACTTTAGCAAGACTACTCCATAAGTTGTAGATACATAACGTTCAGATTTTATTTTTTAACAATGTCAGCAACCATTGATCATCACTGTATTACTCTCATTCTTAAAGATATTTCCTCTGGGTACAGAATTCTAAATTATAAGCTATTTTCTTCAGGACAAAAAAATATCTTATTCCATTGTATTCTGTCCCATCATTGTTATAAACAAGTCAGTTGCCAGCATAACCACTGGAGTAATTTAAGATTTTTTTCTCTTTGTCTTTGGTTTTCTTCATTTCACTGTGATATTTCAAAGTGTGTACTTTTTTCTTGCTTGAAATTCATTGAGGTTCTTGAATATATGGATTGCTGTTTTTCCTCAGTACTGAAAAACTGTCATTCATTCACTCTTTAAATATTGTTTTTGCCCATATCTTTTCTCTCTTATAGAAATTCTAATTTATTGGACTTTTTCACTATAACTCCTCACTCTGATCACCCTAATTTCATGTCTCTTCATTTCTTCTATATTTTCCATTTCTGTCCTTTGAGCTATATTCTGAATTATTTATTCCAATTTATCTTCCAGTTCATTCAATCTCTTTGTAGAGTATATTTAATTTCCTAATTTCTGGTTAAAATGAAAAGATGAATTTTGAGTTTTTACTACTGTATTTTTCATTAGTAGAAATTCATTTAGATCTTTTTTCAACCTGCTCTGTAGCTCTGTCACTTTTTAGACTCCTGATCTCTGCACATACCTTTAAATTTGTCTTTTATTTACTTAAACTCAACCCAGTATTGTTATCCTAATAATCTATGACTGGTTTTTCAAGCTTTTGTAGATTTATTTCTAGTTTCTACAATTCTACCAATTCTTGCTCAGGATGTCTTACTTTCTTGTATAGTTGGTTATCTTTGACAATGAATTACTCATTGACCATGAAGCTTTACTGGTAGAACTTTTTAAGCTAAAAATGAAAGTATACTCCAGAGAATATCTGCATTTGTTTACCAGATCATTTTCAATTCATGCATTGACAACCCAAGTTTAAAATGGACAAAGGATTTGAGTAGACATTCCTGCAAAGAAGACAGACAAATGGCCAATAAACACGTAAGAGGTGTTCAATGCCACCGATCATTAGGAAAACGCAAATCATAACCATAATGAGATACCACTTCACACACACTAATCAAAAAGACAGACACAAAGAATAAGTGTTGGTGTGGTTGCAGAGAAACTGGAACCCTCATAAATTGCTTATAAGAATGTAAAATTGTACAGCTGTTTTGGAAAACACTTTTGCAATTCCTCAAACACTTTATGCAGAGTTACCATATGACCCAGGAATTCTACTGCTAGGTAAATATACCTATAAGAATAGAAAATATATTTCCATACAAAAACTTTTTTAAAAAACTTTTTATTGTACTTTAGGTTCTGGGGTACATGTGCAGATCATGCAGGATTGTTGTTAGGTACATACATGGCAATGTGGTTTGCTGCCTCCATCTCCCATCACCTATATCTGGCATTTCTCCCCATGTTATCCCTCCCCAACCTCCCTAATCCCCGCTGTCCCTCCCCTAGTCACCCCCAACAGACCCCAGTGTGTGATGCTCACCTCCCTGTGTTCATGTGTTCTCGTTGTTCAACACCCTCCTATGAGTGAGAACATGTGGTGTTTGATTTTCTGTTCAGTTTGATGAGAATGATGGTTTCCAGATTAATCTATGTCCCTACAAAGGACACGAACTCATCATTTTTTATGGCTGCATAGTATTCCATGGTATATATGTGCCACATTTTCCTTGTCCAGTCTAGCATCAATGGGCATTTGGGTTGGTTCCAGGTCTTTGCTATTGTAAACAGTGCCACAATGAACATATGTCCACACAAAAACTTTTTACACAGATGTTCATAGCAGCATTATTCATAATAGTCAAAACGTACAAATAGTCCAAATGTCCATCAACTAATGAATGAGAAAATGTGGTATATAGCCATACGATGGAACACTATTCATCCATAAAAACAAATGAAGTACTGATTCATGCTACAACATAGATAAATTTTGAAAATATTATTCTAAGAAAGAAGTGAGACACAAAAGACCTCATACTGTGTGATTCCATTCATATGAAATGTCCAGAATAGGTAAATGCATAGAAATGGAAAATAGATTAGTGGTTGCCAGGGACTGAAAAGGAAGAGGAAAATGGGGAGTGGCTGCTAATGGGTACAAGGTTTTTTGGGGAGGGTGACAAGAATGTTTTGGAATTATATAGTGATGATAGTTGCACAGCTTCATGAATATACAAAAAAAAACCTTACTGAATTGTACACTTTAAAAGGATGAATTTTATGGTATGTAAATATCTCAAAGAAGAAATGATTTTTTTTTTAACTTACATCTTGAAATATTTTTAGACCACCCAAGTAAAATAAAACTTCTCCCCATGGTCTGTTTAGTGGTCACAACTTCCCAAGGACAGGCTTTTCTTTCTTCTGTTTTACCTGGCATCAAGACAACTTTCCTTGCACTCCCTTGAAGGACGCAGAGTAACTTTTTCACCCTTTTCATGACATCACAACCCTTTGTGGTCCCAGAATTAGTCTCTTAGCGTACATTGAAAGATCCCTTGGCTGACTTCCAACTATCCTTGGTGACCTGCAAAAGTACCAAGTTCCTATTCAAATCTGTCAAGCTTCCCCAGTTTAGCAAATGCCCTCAGAGCAAATAAGACTTAAAGGCTCCTTTAGTTGCTCATATGTTCACCTTTCTCTTAGATTTTGGCATGTTAATTCCTATCTTCTGAATTGTTTTTTAAAATACAGCATTCTTAGTGGTTTTCAGATAACGTCTAATACCTCAATTTATACTGTTCCTAAAATGCAAATCCTACATTTACTTTTCAGGTTAAAATTAACTCTAGTGGGTTAGGAAAGGATTTGCAGCCTGGATAGTCTATATTAGAATAGTTTCAGTATTATTTATGACTTCAGGTGATTATAGTAGATATTTAATAATTAAATAACACATTTTACTCCAATTAAGAAGTTTACTTTTTTAAAAAAGAAAAGAAGTATGCTTCTTTTGATAAGAAGCATGGGTGGATGACTTGTTCTCTCAGATATCAAGGTTCTTCAAACAGCTAAAGTAAATACGACTGTGGTAAGGATACACAAACAGATCTGTTTTAGAAACAGTAGCCTGGAAACAACTACACATATATGGAAACTTGATCTATGATACTTGTAGATCACTGGAATGAAAAACTGAATATTCAGTTCTACAATGCTGGGAAAAACTGATTAGCCATATGTGAAAAAAAAAAGAAACTGTACCCCCATTTCACACCACACAAAAATCAGTTCTACATGGATTAAGGACACAAATATGAAAGGCAACTTTTTAAATAAACTTTCTTTTGTAGAGTAGTTTTAGAATTACACTAAAAGTGAGAAGGTACAGAGATTTCCCATATACCCTCTGCTTTTAGTAGAAAATATCAGACCTTTTATATATATTTAGATGGAGTCTCGCTCTGTCGCCCAGGCTGGAGTGCAATGGCACAATCTTGGCTCACTGCAACATCCACCTCCTGGGTTCAAGTAATTCTCTGCCTCAGCATCCCGACTAGCTGGGATTACAGGCACCCGCCACAGCGCCTGGCTAATTTTTGTATTTTTAGTAGAGACGGGGTTTCACCATCTTGGCCAGGCTGGTCTTGAACTCCTGACCTCGTGATCTACCCACCTTGGCCTTCCAAAGTGCTGAAAAAGTTGACATAGTCAACTATATTCAACTATAAAATGTGGTAATCAAAAGATACTATAAAGAAAGTAAAAGACAGTCTGCTCAACTAGAGAAAAAAAAATGTGCCACATGCATAAATGACAAGAGATTCAAACCCAGAATATATAAAGAGCTTCTATTATAGAAATCCATTTTTTAGGCTGGGTGCGGTGGCTCACACCTGTAATCCCAGCATTTTGGGAGGCCGAGGCAGGTGGATCATCTGAGGTCAGGAGTTCGAGACAAGCTTGGCCAATATGTGAAAATCCGTCTCTACTAAAAACACAAAAAATTAGCTGGGCATAGCGGTGCGCACCTGTAATCCCAGCTACTCAGGAGGCTGAGACAGGAGAATCGCTTGAACTCGGGAAGTGGAGGTTGCGGGAGGTGGAGGTTGCAGTGAGCTGAGATTGCGCCACTGCACTCCAGCCTGGGCAACAAGAGTGAAACTCTGTCTCAAAAAATAAAAAGAAATCCAATTTTTAAAGGAAAAAAAAAAATACATGGCAAAAGACATAAAGAGACAACCACAGAAGATAAACTAAGAAAGGTTCAACATCATCAGTAATTAAAGAAATTTAAATTAAACCCTCAATGGGATACCACTTCTCACTCACCAGATTGTCAAAAA